>JZLH01S0450447.1:3510-16551 GCA_001188425.1 Eucidaris tribuloides
AATTCCAAGACAAGTACTTTTTTGGAACAGATTTCAATTGACAAGCACAAATGCTCTCACAGCTACACTGCATCAGACATCATCTATACTCTTCCAGCTCACATCTTTTTTTCCTGTTAGGGAATATGAAACTTGAATAGCTATTCATATGATTGCTATAACTAATTATAAGTATACTCTCAGAATCAAATGCATAGCAGTAGTGTTCATGCAAACGGTTCACAGCTTCTATCTCCAATTCTCCATAGTTCAAAAAATGTTCACGTACACTGGTGGAACACTCCCACTGACAAAATCACATCAAGGCGCGCTGACATGGACTTGTTTTTGCTCCTTTGCGCGAGAATGGCAATGGATTTACCATTTAATCGTTATATTTTTTCAGGCACAAAAAGTTCAAAGAGTCCATATATGAGTTGAAATTTGAATGTTCCCGTGAGAAATTCTTCGGCCTAAACGGCTTTGAAATAAGAAAACAGGACATGTTTCCGCAATGGTAAAAAACAGTAAATTTTCAACTTTAAAATTGCGATTTTTTCACCAAGAACTATCACCGACAGACAAGTAGAGTCTGCCAGAATACAATGATGTATCACAATGCGTATAGAGTCCTGTAGATGGTCCCATAGGCCATGTACATGACCTGGAAAAGTTGTTAAGTACAAGTTTTTTTGGTTAATTTGTGTTCTAGATGGCTATTGAAGTAAATTTAGCTTGGTTGTCACCTTGACAACCTTGGGCAACTTTTTTTATTAGCCTAATTAGCATAATCAGCTAATTAGCATATGTAAAATGTGAAATATATTGTTAAATTTTAATTCAGCAAGCCAGAAATCACGGATAAAAGAACTTTTCAAGGGTTTTCTAAGACGAGAAATCCATTTACAACACAACTTTTCATTTTCGAGTAACGCAAATGTCCTAAACAGCGTAATTACCATAATGACCTAATTTGCATATACAGGAAATTCAGTAGATGGTATAAAATTAACCATGTACGTGACCTGAAAAAGCTGTTAAGTATGTTGTTTTTATTGATTTATGTTTAAGATGTGTACTGCAGCAAATGTTGCTTGGTTGCCACCTTGGAAAACTTAATTGATTATCTTTGTTAGCCTTATTAGCATAATTAGCTAATTAGCATAATAAGAAATATGTCGTAAATCTTGATGCATAAACCCTAAAATAAGGATAACATAACTTTTCATGGGTTTTTTAGGACAAGGGATCCATTTATGACATCTTTTTTTTTCATTTTCAAGTCATGCAAGTGTCCTAAGTAGCATATTAGCATAATGAGCTAATTTGCATAAATACAATTATTCAGTAGATGGTCTCACAAACCATGTACATTAACGGGGGAAGCTGTTTAGTACAAGGATTGTTGTGGATTCGTGTTTAAGATGGGTATTTGGAGTAAATATAGCCTGGTTGCTACCTTGGCACATTTGTTCAACTATTTAAAGTAGCCTAATTAGCATATTCAAATAATTTGCATAATATGTAATATGTTAATAAGATTAATACTGGAGGCCTGAAAACAATGATAACACAACTTTTCAAGGGTTTTCTATAACGATGAATCCATTTATGACACCACTATCTATTTTTCAATAGTACAAGTGCCTCCAATATCATAATTAGCATAATTTACTAATTTGCATACATACAGTAATTCAGTAGGTGGTAATGGGAATCCATGTCGGTGACCCGGAAAAGTTATTAAGTGCAAGTTGTGTTGTTTATTCGTCTTTAGGATGGGTATTGGAGTAATTGGAGCTTGGTAGCCACCTCGGCAAACTCGCTTAATTATCTTCATTAGCCTAATTAGCATAATCAGCTAATTAGCATAATATGTAAACTGTTAAGATTAATACTGGAAGCCTGAAAACAAAGATAACTCAGCTTTTCAAGGGTTTTCTATGACGAGGAATCCATTTATGACACCAGTATCTATTTTCGAGTAATCAATGTGTCTTAAATAGAATAATTTGCATAATGAGCTAATTTGCATTTATGCATTTATTCAGTAGATGGTAATTAGAAAAACCATGTACGTGACCCGAAAAGGTTGTTAAGTGCAATTTTTGTTGTTGATTCGTGTTTAAGATGGGTATTTGGAGTAATTTTAGTTTGGTTATTGCTTTGGCAAACTTGGTTAATTACTGTCATTAGCCTCATTAATACAACCAGCTAATTAGCATAATATTAATATGTTGCTAGATTAATATTGCGAGCATAAAAACAAGAACAACACAACTTTTCAAGGGTTTTTTTATGATGAGTAATCTATGACACCAATTTATATTTCCTAATAATGCAAGTGTCTTCCATATCATAATAAGCATAATGTGCTAATTTGCAGATATGTAAAATACTTTAGCAAATGGTATCACATACCATGTATGTATGACCTACAAAAGTTGCAAGTACAAGGGGTTTTATTGTTAATTCGTGCTCAAGATGGATATTGAAATAAATTTAGCGCGGCTGACAGCTTGGCAACCTTCATTAATAATTTTTTTAGCCTAATCAGCTAATTAGTACAATATGTAATAATAAGCTTAATGTAGGAACTGATGTAAATTCTAATTCATCCAGGTAAAATGTCAATAAATAATGTAGGAAGTATGAAAACACTGGTAGCACAAGTAGCACGAGTTTTCTATGACGACGAATCCATATTCAATTGTCTTAATGGCATAACTACCACCACACAATCCTGAATTTAGCTTAGCAATATCTTACATATTGCCATCTACTGAATTGTTGTAGGTATGCAAATTATGCTATTTAAGACACATGGATTACTCGAAAATAGATACTGGTGTCATAAATGGATTCTTCGTCTTAGAAAACCCTTGAAAAGCTGAGTTATCTTTGTTTTTAGGCTTCCAGTATTAATCTTACCAACATTTTACATATTATGCTAATTAGCTGATTATGTTAATTAGGCTAATGAAGATATTAAAAAAGTTTGCCGAGATGGCTACCAAGCTCCAATTACTCCAATACCCATCCTAAAGACGAATAAACAACACAACTTGCACTTAATAACTTTTCCGGGTCACCGACATGGATTCCCATTATCACCTACTGAATTACTGTATGTATGCAAATTAGTAAATTATGCTAATTATGATATTGGAGACACTTGTACTATTTAAAAATAGATAGTGGTGTCATAAATGGATTCATCGTTATAGAAAACCCTTGAAAAGTTGTGTTAGCATTGTTTTCAGGCCTCCAGTATTAATCTTATTAACATATTACATATTATGCTAATTATTAGAATATGCTAATTAGGCTACTTTAAATAGTTGATCAAGTGTGCCAAGGTAGCAACCAGGCTATATTTGCTCCAAATACCCATCTTAAACACGAATCCACAGCAAACCTTGTACTTAACAGCTTCCCCCGTTCATGTACATGGTTTGTGAGACCATCTAATGAATTATTGTATTTATGCAAATTAGCTCATTATGCTAATATGCTATTTAAGACACTTACATGACTCGAAAATAAAAAAATGTCATAAATGGATCCCTTGTCCTAGAAAACCCATGAAAAGTTATGTTATCCTTATTTGTAGGGGTTATGCATCAAGATTTACGACATATTTCTTATTATGCTAATTAGCTAATTATGCTATTAAGGCTAACAAAGATAATCAATTAAGGTTTCCAAGGTGGCAACCTCGCTACATTTGCTGCAGTACACATCTTAAACACAAATCAATAAAAAAAAAATGTACTTGACAGCTTGTCCAGGTCACGTACATGGTTAATTTTACCATCTACTGAATTTCCTGTATATGCAAATTAGGTCATTATGGTAATTACGCTGTTTAGGACACTTGCATTACTCGAAAATGAAAAGTTGTGTTTTAAATGGATTCCTCGTCATAGAAAACCCTTGAAAAGTTCTTCTATCGGTGATTTCTGGCTTGCTGAATTAAAATTTAACAATATATTTCAAATTGTACATATGCTAATTAGCTGATTATGCTAATTAGGCTAATAAAAAAAGTTGCCCAAGGTTGTCAAGTTGACAACCAAGCTAAATTTACTTCAAAAGCCATCTAGCATACAAATCAACCAAAAAACCTTGTACTTAACAACTTTTCCAGGTATGGAAAATTTCTACAGGACTATAATGAAAAGAATGAAATTAAAAATAACAGTAATCTAATGTAATTAGGCCTTTTTTTTAGTAAGTAATTTGTATGTAATTCTTTTTTTTATATATGTAATAGAATGACAGCAATTACATTAAAAAAAAATGAAAAGAAAAAGATAGAGAAGATAATGGCGAAGAAGGAGAAACAAAACCAACGGGATAAAAAGAGAAAGAATAACAACAATAATAATCAAAATACTGAGAACATTGTCTTCAGTCTGTTTATTGATGAACAATACAACCACAGCAGATGCCAGTCACACCATAATAATACAGAAGGAAGATAAAAAGAAGAGGAAAAAGAAAAGGAGGAGAAGGAGATGAAGAATTAAAGAAGATGAAGGAATTCGAGAAGAAAATTCCACTTTCTTCATTGTCTTCTACTCTTCTTCTTTTTCTTCTTCTTTTCTTCATTTCTTCTTCATCTTGTTCTTCTTCTCCTCCTTCTTCCCCTTCTTGTCCTTCTTCTCCTTCTTGTCCTTCTTCTCCTCTTCTCCTTTTTTCTTACTCTTCCCTGAAGAAGCAAAAGAAGAATCTAATGGTTAGGTGTACTTGTATAGGTATTAATTACGAAGTTGTTCAAGTAACTGTTTTTATTCCTTCCTTTGTCCCTTCTTTTTCTCCTCCTCCTCCTTCCTTTATTTCTTCTTCACTTTGTCATATCATCCTCTCGTTCTTGGCCTTCTCCCATATTTATTTTTATGGTTTGTTTTTCCGCTTTCAAACAAAAAGTACAAAATAACGACTCTTCAGTATATATCCCAGAAAAGTTCTGGGGTATAGTGCCCGCTTTAAGAGGCATATCTTCACTAAATTATTTCCCCAATTTTAATTTGCTCTTACCTGCCATTGAATTTGTCTTGAAAGACGCTTCCGCAATGGATGTATAGGTTTATCTAATGGTTTGGGAAAAATAAAAATCATGTATATATAGCTACTTAGCACGCAGGGTTGGGTTTCTTTTCGCAGGGAAAAAACTAGTTTTTTCGCGGGACGGGGAAAAAACTGGAAGAAATCGCGCTTTTTTCGCAGGTTTTTACCGAAAAAACTGGAAAAAAACTCCAACAAATATTTTGGGCCAATAAATTAATATGAAATGGAAAGTGATTTTATGAGAATTAGTATACATTACAACAAATATACTGGCAACAAACATATTTAATTCAGACAACAAGAAAAAAAAACGTGTAGCTTGCCACAATCTTAAATCCAAGAAATAATATTTTGAAATAAAAGAATTATCTTCCAAACGATCTCTAATAAAGGGCACATAACATGTAAGCAGTGTATACTAGTACTGTATGTACATGAGCTGCATGGATTTTTTTCATGTAAAGTATTGCATATTCCGTAAACTCTATTAATTCATTTATTCTTATTCAGCATCATGGTATATATTATATTTTCCTAAAGCAACTGACACATCTTTGCATCCCACTTTGCATGTGTGACTGTTACTTAGTTTGTTTCATATTTTAAGGCAGCAAGTTTACGATTTGGTTTGATTTTTTATTTGAGCAGCTTTATGCCAAGGTCATACAAACCAATTAACAATCTGAATGTCTTTAGTTCTTTTTTTTTATTATTACTTACGGTAATGGAATAAATATTGGGGTGGGGGGGGAGGGGGGGGGGCGGACCCCGAGACTTTTGGACTATATTTCACATTATAGGCATCTAAACGGGTTAATAAGGTGGTTAAAGATTACTCTGAATTATACTCATAGAAAGAACAGACCTCAGATCATTCAGCATGAGGTATATTCAGCTAACTTATTAACCTTGGATGCTATAATGTCTAAATTAGTCAAATATCTCGGGGTACGCCGCCACCCCACCAGAGATTTTATTATAAATAACAAAAACTAAAGTGTAATTCCAGAATCACCCAAACTAAACTTGTGCTTTAATTCTATTCAGGCATACTTTGAGAGTGGCCTGTCTGCCACAACTCATCAACTGTATCACTGAAAATATGGTTGGCATCAAAGCAATTCTCTTAAAACTTCTGACAAAAAGGTGACCAATTTAAGTGTCTGGGCACAGACAGCTTACACCAGGGAAAAATACCACGGGCTCGGGCTTTTTCGCCCCGAAATGGCAAAAGAGGGCCGCCGTAAATTGCCATATGTTTAATTATACCAAAGAGTATACTGTAACAGAAAAGTACGCCGCCGTAAGAAAATTTATTTTTTTTCACCTCTTACACAAGGCTAATTAATTTGGCCAATTTTCTCCATGCTATAAACTGAACTGTATACATTACAGCACAATCAGTGAGTAGTTTACGGTAAGTTGCATGGAGAAGTGACCATGATAGGGGGGCAGTCAACAACTATGGTTAAAAGTTCATACCAAAACAGGGAGAACAAAAAAACAAAAGAGCTGTCGCTGTTTTATTAATAGTTATATAATTTTAAAATGAATATCTTGAATAAATAACGAAACAATAAACACTTCGGAGGTTTTTTCGTTTTTCCGAAAAAGCGGAAAAAACCTGTTTTTTTCCGGGACGGTAAAGAACGCGGTAAAACCGCGGCAAAAACGCGCCTGCGGAAGAAACTGTGCCAACCCTGCTTAGCACGCTAAAGAGTTGATTTTGCACATGTCGTACAGTAAATTGAACAATGTAATAATTATGTTTTTCTTAATTTTGCACAGGAGATCTGAAAAATAGCTAGTTTGCGTTCGAACAATCTATAGAAATTACTATTTTCAATAACCACAAAAAGGAAAGTGAAATTCAGAGAAAATAGTAAAAGAACAAATGTCATTAGTATCCCCTCAAAATAAATCAGCCGTGTAAAGAGTTAAGCAGCTCAAGTCAAGTCACTTACTTAAGATTATGCATCATTCTTTGCATGAAACATGTCTCATGTCCCACTAGCAATCGTGCTTAACTCTCTTACACGGCTGAATTTATTTTGAGGGGATACTAATGAACATTTGTTCGTTTTACTCTTTTCTCTGAATCTTCACTTTCCTTTTGTGGTATTGAAAATAGTAAATTTTTCTATAGATGTTACGAAAGCAATACTACGCTATTTTTTCAGAGTCTCCTGTGCAAAAAATTAAGAAAAAACATAAATTATTACATTGTTCAATTACTTTGTAAGGAAATGTGCAAAATCAACTCTTTTAGGCGTGCTAAGCAGGGTTGGCAGTTTTCTTCCGCAGCGGTTTTTTCCCGCCGGTTTTTACGTTCTTTCCGTCGCGAGAAAAAAACAGGTTTTTTCCGCTTTTTCGGAGAAACGGAAAACCTTCGAAGTGTTATATTTTTGTCGTTATTATATTCAGATTTTTCATTTTATAAATTATCATAAATATAATAAAACAGGACAGCTCTTTGTTTTTTTGTTTCTCCCTGTTTTTGGTTATGAATCTGTTTAACCAATAGTTTGTTGACTCGCCCTATTCATGTCACTTCTCGGCATGCAACTACGCGTAACTACTCACTGCTGTGCTGTAATGTATACAGTTCAGTTTTTATACATGGAGAAAAATCTGGCAAATAATTTTAGCCTTGGTGTAAGGCAGGGAAAAAAATAAAATTTTCTTATATTGGGGCTACTTTGTCATGTTACCAGATACTCTTTTGTATATAGAAAAAACACCTATGGCAATGTTACGGGGGGTCTTTTGCCATTTCGGGGGCGAAAAAGCTCCGAGCCCGGGCGCTCCGCTGTAATTTTTCCCTGGTGTAAGCTGTTGTTGCAGACACTTAAATTGGTCACCTTTTTGTCAGAAAGTTTTAAGAGAATTGCTTTGCATGCCAACCATAATTTTCAGTGAATAGTCAGTTTTGGTTGTGGGCAGACAGGCAACTCTCAAAGTATGCTGATGAATAAAGCACAATTTAGTTGGGGTGATTCTGAATACCTTAGTTTTTTGTTTATTTAAAAAATCTCGGAGTGGCGTGGGGGTACCCCCGAGATTTTTGACTAATTATTTGACAATTATAGCATCCAAAGGGTTAATAAGGTTAGTGAATTATAATACGCTATGCTGAATGATCTGAGTCTGTTTCTTTCTGATGTAGGTATTATTCAGATAATCGCTTTAACACCTATTACCCTTTAGATGCTATAATGGTGAAATATAGTCCAAATCTCGGGGTCCCCCCCCCCTCCCCCGCACGCCCGCATATATTTTTCATTACCGGTAAGTATACTAAAAAAAAAGAACTAAAGAATTCAGCATCTGTTATTGAGGTGTTGGATATGACCTTTGGGCATAAAGCTGTCAAATAAAAAAAATCCCCAAGTCTAAACTTGTGCTTTAAATATGAAAACAAGACTAAGTAGCGTCACACATGCAAAGTGGATCCAAGATGTGTCAGTTGCTTTAGGAAAATATAATTATACCATGATGCTGATATAATGAATGAATGTAATAGAGTTTAGACATATGGCAATACTTTACATGAAAAAAAATGCCATGCTAGCTCATGTACTTACATGTACTATGTATACACTGCTTACATGTATGTGGCCTTTATTAGATGATGCGTTTGAAGGATAATTGCTTTTATTTCAAAATATTAATTTCTTGATTTAGATTGTGGGCCAAGTAGGTTTTTTTTTTTCTTGTTGTCTGTTAATATATGTTGTTCCAGGTTATAATTTTGTTGTAATTATACTAATTCTCATAAAATCACTGCATTCATATTATTTATTGGGCCAGAAATATTGTTTGGAGGTTTTTTGCGCAGTTTTTCCGGTAAAACCGGAAAAAGGGGTTTCTTCCAGTTTTTTCCGCCGTCCCGGAACAAACCTATTTTTCGCGGAAGAAACCGCAACCCTGGTGGCTAAGGGTAGCTTATATACATTGATTTTTTTATTTTTCGCAAACCATAGATAAACTATATCATCATTGAAAGGTCTTTTTCAAGACAAATTTCAGTGAGAAGAGCAAATTAAAATGTGAGAAATATTGTGAAGATATCCTCTTAAAGGGCCATATACGCTTCGCCCAGTAATCTCAGCTGCAAGTGAAGGTCGTATTTGTAACTTTTGTTTGAAAAGGAAAAAACAAACCCATAAAAATAAATATTGAAAGGCAAAAGAGAGAGGATGATATGACAAAGATGAAGAAGAAGAATAAAGGAAGGAGGAGGAGGATAAAACGAAGGACAAAGAAAGGAATAAATACATTTACTTGAAGCAATATCCTAATAATACTATACAAGACACCTTAACCATCTGAGAATTTCTTCTTTCTTCTCAGGAAAGAAGAAAAAGGAGGAAAAGAGATAAGAGGAAAGAAGGACAAGAAGGGGAAGAAGAGAGGAGAAGAAGGAGACGAAGAGAGAAGCAAGATGAAGAAAAAAGAAGAAAAAGATAAGAAGCAGTATAAGACAAGACGAAAAGTGGAATTTTCTTCTCGTAATTCTTCATCTTCTTTAATTCTTCATTCGCTTCTCCTCCTTTTCTGTTTTTCCTCTCTTTTTATCTTCCTTCTGTAATCTATTATGGTGTGACTGGCTCTGCTGTGGTGCTATTGTTCATCAATAAACAACTGAAGACAATGTTTCTCAGATATTTTGATTATATTGTTGTATTCCTTTCTCTTTCTTTCATCGCGTTGGCTTTTGTTTCCCTTCCTTCGCCATTATCTTCTCTATCTTTTTCTTTTCAACTTTTTATTTCACATTAAATCTTGTCACTTCTATTACATATATAAAAAAAAGAATTACATACAAATTACTTAGCTAAAAAAGGCCTAATACATTAGATACTGTTATTTTTAATTTAATTCTTTCATATTATAGTGTCTGTAGAATTTTCCATACTGAAAAGTTGTTAAGTAAGGTTTTTTGGTTGAATCTTGTATGCTAGATGCTTTTTGAAAGTAAATTTAGCTTGGTTGTCAACTTGACAACTTTGGGGCAAGCGTTTTTTATTACCCTTAATTAGCATATCAGTATTAGGCATATGTACAGATTTGAAATATATTGTTAATTTTAATTCAGGCAAAGCCAAATCACGCGATAGAAGAAACTTTTCAGGGTTTCTATACGAGGATCAATTTAAACATTCAACTTTCAGTTTTCGAGTTAAAATGGCAAGTGTGCCTAAAGCAGCGTAATTCCTAAGACATAATTTGCATATACGGAAATTTCAGTAGATGGTAAATTAACATGTACGTGACCTGGACAGCACTTCAGTACATTTTTTTTTTATTATTTGTGTTAAGATGTTGTACTGCAATGCAAATGTTAGGCGAGGTTGACCACCTTGGACAATCCTTATTTGATTATCTATATGTTAGCCTTATAATAGCATAATTAAGCTACATTAAGCATAATAAGAAATCATGTCGTAATCTTGATGCATAACCCCTCTCGAATAAATAATGATAACTTATAACTTTTCATTAGGTTTTCTAGGACATAGGGATTCCATTTATGACTATTTTTTTATTTTCGAGTCATGTAAGTGTCCTTAAATAGCATTATTAAGCATAATGACTAATTTGCATAAATAAATAATTCATTCAGATTGTCTACAAACTGTACATGAACGGTAGGAAGCTGTTAAGCTTACAAGGTTGCTGTGGATTCGCTGTTTTAAGCAGATGGGTATTTGGAGGGCAAATATTAGCCTTCGGTTGCTAGCCATTGGCACACTTGATCAACTATTCTATAATAGACTTAATTAGCATATCTAATATTAGCATAATATGTCATATGTTAATAAATATAATACTTGAGCCTGAAAACTCATGCTTTCAACACATAACTTTCTCAGAGTTTTCTAAACGATGTGAATCCATTATGACACACACTATTGTTTAAATATATCAAGTGTCTCCAATATCATATAATTAGCATAATTAGCTAAATTTGCATACATAGACAGTATATTCAGTAAGTGAAATGGGAATCCATGTCGGTGACCCGGAAAAGTTTTAGTGCAAGTTGTGTTGTTTATTCGTCTTTAGATGGGTATTGAGTAATTGGAGCTTTGGTACCATTCGGCAAAACTTTTAAAAAATATCTCATTAGCCCTAATTAACATAATTCAGCCTAAATTAGCATAATATGTAAAATGTTTGGTAATATTAATATGAAGCCTAAAAAAAGATAATTCAGCTTTTCAGAGGTTTTCTAAGAACGAAGATCCATTTATGACACCAGTATGCTATTTTCGAGTAATCAAGTGTTTAATAGATAATTTTGCCATACCTACAGACAATTCAGTAGATGGCAATATGTAAGATATTGCTAAGCTAAATTTCAGGATTGTGTGGTGGTAGTTATGGCCATTAAGAAAATTGAATTGGATTCGTGTCATAGAAACTCGTGCTACTTGGTGCTTACCAGTGTTTTTCATACTTCCTACATTAATTTATTGACATTTTACCTGATGCATAGAATTTACATAGTTCCGCTACATTAGCTTATTTTACATATTGTTTATACATTAGCTGATTAGGCTAAAAAAAATTATTAATGTAAGGTTGCCAAGCTGTCAGCCGCGCTAAATTTATTTCCATATCATCTTGAAGCACGAATATAACAATAAAACCCTAAGCGCTGGTACTTGCACTTTTTGTAGGTCGATACATACATGGTATGTGATTCATTTGCTAAAGTATTTACATATCTGCAAATTAGCAATTATGCTTATTATCGTATATGGAGACACTTGCATTATTAGGAATATAAATTGTGTCATCGATTTACTCATCATAAAAAAACCTTGAAAAGTTGTGTTGTTCTTGTTTTTATGGCTCGCAATATTATCTACAACATATTAATATTATGCTAATTAGCTGGTTGTATTAATGAGGATAAATGAGTAATTAACCAAGTTGCCAAAGCATAACAAACTAAAATTACTCCAAATACCCATCTTAAACAGAAATCAAGCAACAAAAATTGGCACTTAACAAACCTTTTCGGGTCACGTACATGGTTTTTCTAATTACGCATCTACTGAATAATGCATAAATGCAAATTAGCTCATTATGCAAATTATTCTATTTAAGACACATTGATTATCGAAAATAGATTACCTTGGTGTCATAAATGGATTCGGCTCGTCTATGAAACCCTGAAAAGCTGCAGTATAATTTGTTTTTCAGGCTTCAGTATTCAATCTTAACAAGTTACATATTATGTGCTAATTAGCTGATATGCTAATTAGGCTAATAAGATAATTAAGCGAGTTTGAACGAGGTGGCTACCTAAGCTCCAATTACTCGCAATACCGCATCCTCAATGCGAATAACAACAGCAACTTGGCACTAATACTTTTTCGGGGTCACCGACATGGATTCGGCCATTACCACGCTACTGAATTACTGTATGTATGCAATGTAGTAAATTATGCTATATGATATTGAGGCACTTGTACTATTGAAAAATAGATAGTGGTGTCATACAATGGATTCATCGTGTATAGCAAAACCGCTTCTGAAAAGTTGTGTTATCATTGTTTCAGCCTCAGTTATTATCTTATTAACATATTAATATTTTTTATGTCAAATTATTTGAATATGCTAATTAGGCTACTTTTAAATAGTTGAAACAAATGTGCCAAGGTAGCAACAGGCTATATTTTACTCGAATATACCCATCTTAAACACGAATCCACAACAATCTTGTACTAAACAGCTTCCTCGCCGTTAATGTACATGGTTTGTGAGACCATCTACTGAATAATTGTATATTTATGCAAATTAGCTCGATTATGCTAATAGTGCTACTTAGGACACTTGGCATGACTTGAAATAGAAAAAAAGATTCATAAATGGATCCTTGTCCTAATAACCATGAAAAGTATGTTATCCGCTTATTTTAGGGTTTATGCATCAAGATTTACGAATATTTCTTATTATGCTAATTAGCTAGTTTTT
>JZLH01S0450458.1:3576-24379 GCA_001188425.1 Eucidaris tribuloides
CGGTCTAGACTCTAACAGTTAGAATCTAGTTGGACGATGATCGGTGTTGACAGTAGTAGATCTACGTGAGTTTATTTTTCAGTAAACTTGAGTTGAGACACGTGATCCTGAACGTATGGACTACAAACGCCCAACACTGGATTAAAAAAAAATAGCTATTTGTGTAGATCTACAATGTTTATGGGCCATTCTTTGAAAAGGGAAACAAATCTGAAAAAATTAAGTTTATGTTTTCCTCTTTTTTTAGTTGTATATTCATTAACAGCATTGCCCAAAGTTAACTGAAAATTGTTTTGATATTCTGATAACCTCCTTTCTTGTGATTGTTAAATTTTCAGTGACTATCGACTAGTGAGTAACAATGTGCTATGTACCTCTGACATAAAATATATTTTTTTCTAATTAAGTACTCAATATTGAAAGCATTTCAGAGCAAGAGATTTTCAGGGAATATTACTATATAGATCTACTATAGGTCTGTCAAAACTCAAAACACACATTGGGTAAAATTATTTGTTACCATCTTGTACAAGCTGTCATTGAATACTGTATGCCTAATGTTGAAAGTAAAAATGACCCTTTGTTTTCTTTTCTGTATTAACAGTTGGCCAGTGTGGAAATCAGGTAAGAAGCTCTATTATAGTGTCTGTTTGTTACAAAACTAAACAGGGTTGGCATGTTAAACTCATATTAAAACACATTTTGAAACATGTTTTAAAATGCTTGTTTGTTTACAAAAAAAAATGTGTAAGACATCACTGCAAGTTTTCCATCCCACTATTGAATTACTCTCTGCAACTAGAAAGTGAGATATGGTGTATATCTTTCATATGACCTTCCAAAAAAAAAATGTTTTGAAACAATAAGATATATTTTGAAACAACAACAGATGGGGAATCATATGTAAAAAGAATGATAAGATCGAAAATGGTTGTAAATTGTGTGTAAACAAAAGTCAAGTTTCCAAAATTTTCTTTTATTTTTCATACAAATGTATTGCGGGTCACTGAGCATGATAACTTGAGATTAAATCAATAGTCATTTTAACACTGAGCCTAGCTCCATTCAGAGCTCAATTATCTTTTAATAGTAAGCTTTGTTGTACTTTTAAAAGTGATTCATGTTTTTTAATTTGGTCTTTTTCTCCAGATTGGCTGTCGATTCTGGGATCTAGCTCTGAGGGAGCATGCTACAAACAACAAGAATGGGATCTTTGATGAATCACTTGGTAGCTTCTTCAGAAATGTGGATGCCAGGTATTCACTTGAATTTTCACGACCGTAAAACCAGAAATTTTCATGAGCATTAAACTTTCGCGAATTTTGCGAGGAGTCGAGATTGGCGAAAGTAAAATGCAAGTGAATGCTTGTGTCTAAACATCTTTTTGAATGTCAATACGAATACAAGACAGTGTTCTGTACAAGTCAAATGACGCAAGATTATACAATAATAGTGCGTGGCCACTTACGATGGTCGCAATGCACTTCTAGTATTTCATAAAATGGTGTTTCAGAGGCATTAAAACAAATATTTTCTGTAAATTGTTGTGATCATTTATTAATAAAACACCCAAATACTTCTTCCGAGCAATTTCACTATATTTTATTGTTTTCATGGTCTGTGATTCGCGAAAGTTTCATGTCGCGAAAGTATAGTGTTTTACAGTATTCATTATTTGTTACCCCCCAGCTCCAAACCCACAAAAAGTAACCTAGGCCAAAATAAATTGTCATTTTCCTACATAGTTTTAAGGAGTAAGCTATCAACTTTAAAATTATATATATTACTTGTTGAAATTGGACCATCTTAACCCATTCAAAAAGTGATTGAAATAAGAGAGAGTTAGGAGGTACAGTTTCACAGAAAAGAGAGAAAAAAAGATTTAAAGATTACGTTCAACTAGGTGCACCATGCGAAAGCACTTGTCCGAAGAATATGTGGTCTAGGAAAACTGCCAATATCTCAATTTCGATTTGTTTTACACCACCAAATTTTGACAGTAGGTAGGGAAAAGATCACTATTTAGATGAAACAAACTTTCAAAATTTGAGTTGTGACCTTTACAGGTAGCATCAAAATTTGTTTGGTATATGCCACAAATTTTGAACCAGTCATTTTTATGGGACTTTTCAATTCTCAACCCGTGTAAACGTATATAAAACCAGAAGTTTGTGGGGGGCCAAATTCTTGGATAAGCATACCCTCTACTGCTGAATGCTGTATTGTCGATAGCGAGAATTGAGTAGAAGGAAACAGCGAGAATTGAGTAGAAGGAAACTCCTCACAGCAAGGAGTAAACTGTATGGCTTTCTACAAATTATATGTTCATGGAAACGGTGATGGAAATGGAAAATGTGGCAATAATGATTAAAGGTGTATCAGTACGGTTAACTGACCGGCCAACGTAAAACCAGATATGAATCCGTTATTGCAGTTATTGGAAGTTGGTGTGCAAAACTCATTAGTTCATCTCACTCGGCTCTCAAGTGCAGTTAGTATTATGAAAGGTCATTAGGACTTGTTGGGCAAAAAAGTCTGACCTCTATCCAGTTATTGGAATGGGAGAAACACAATAGGTCAGTCGGGGGGGGGGGGGGGGAGGTTTAATGGTGAGTCTTGCCAATTTAGAGAGGAAGGAACATACATGTTTTAAAGTGATTTTTTTTGTTCTCGTTGTGAACACTGTAATCTGGCAAGTACAAGATTGTAACTCTTCATTTGTCAGTGGGGATTATTGGAACATTAACAGCGAGTAAAATATTGTGACAGTCAATCCGTTGTTTTTGGTTATTCATAACCTTCCAGATATTGAAGTCAGGTCTTTGGATAGCAAAATAACCTTACTGATACAACACTAGTAATGATTGCCACCAATGATTGTTTCATGTCTTTCTCTTTTGTACAGGTACAGTAATCCGCTGGACCTCGGTGTGAGAGATGGGAAGCAGAAAATATCATCTCTCAAAGCAAGGGTAAGGCTTAGATGCATTTACATAGATGTAGCAGTTTGAACTCACAGCTTCATTAAATTACAACCTGTATTGTGGATGTCATGGCAGTATGCAGAGTCCCTCTCCCCCAAAAACAAACAAACATACAAACAAACACACACACACACACACACACACACACACACACACACACACACACACACACACACACACACACACACACACACACACACACACACACACACACACACACACACACACACACACACACACACACACACACACACACACACACACACACACACACAAATGAAACAACCACCACAACAACAAACAAACAGGGAACCCAGATTCCAACCGTTTATACTACAGGTAGAACTTGCATACACAGTGATGGCAAAACTTTTTGAAAATCAAAAATTGGATTATCTTGTTTGATACAATGAAATGAAGCACTTTGACATATCAATGAAATTGTTGCTATCTTATTACAATTTTGTTTTTATATTTTCTTTCAGCTTTCATTGACTGAAGATCCATGTATTTTTAATAATAATGTTTCAAGACATTTGTAAAACACAAAATTGCTGAAGCTTTTTATCACTGAAACAAATTTCCAATAAATCAAGGAGACAAATTATACAAAATAGGAAGTTGCAAGAGATTTTTTACATAAGTAAGATTTCTCTTAATTGTGATACTGCCACTTCAAGGTGTGAAGTACACAAATACGCATTGTTTCGTAGTTGCATAAAGAGCCATAAAGTTAATCCCACACCATTATCATTTATTCATGTTATTATATTTTGGCTATATTCACAGGCTGTTCTCGTGGATATGGAGGAGGGAGTTGTCAATGAACTTCTGAAAGGGTCTTTACGAGATGTCTTCGATCACAGACAACTCTTGACAGATGTATCCGGATGTGGTAACAATTGGTAAATATTAAACCAAGGCATCGTTTTGGTAAATATTGAAGCCAAGGTATAGTTTTGGTAAAAGGTAAATGAACTTCTTTACAGTTATGTTTTTTAGGTACACTTATATGATCTATCAATGTCCTGAAAATTGCTCACTCAGAAACTCTCTAATTTTGAGAAATTACTCAGAATGTAAAATGATGGGGGAGAAGGAACCCTACATTTACACAGGTAATGCATACCGCTAGCTGTTCTCCTTTAATTAAAACATAATTTGTCACTATAAACATTTTTTAGTAGGTTTGATTTTGTTTTCAGATGTCTGGGGTGACAATAGAATGCTTTGTGAAAGATTAACAAAAAAATTGCAAGAAACACAACCTTTCCATAGGGTTTGTACAGGTGACTTGGACTGAGACCACCAGAAATTGACCTTGAAACTGGCCTTGGATACAATATTGGTCGTCAGTATCCCATGGCCAAGCTGGTACACAAAGTTCATAAAACTTTGTAGAATTCAAGGCCACAGGCCAACAATGACCACAGTTTATAAAAATGTGAGCTACGTAATTCTACATGCTCTGTTCAGTTTCTTTGATAAGGTCTAAAAATGAAGCCCTGATTCAAGAAAGAAATGTGTTTCAAAATGATGATCTAGTGCATTAAAACAGTGAAAATCTACAAGCACTCACCTTGACTGGATTCACCTGCCCATTTCCTCCTATAGACTTACTGTATGTAGGTGTAGGCTATTTTATCCTCCACTGGAGTGGAAATTGTTTATTCATGCATATCTTGCCAGTGCCATGCAAATCATAACTTTCCAAACTTTTGTATTCTAGGGTGTTTATTTGTCTGTATAAACACTACTATGCAGCTCAGATATCAAAATTTGACAATTTTTTGAATTGAAGCTCCACAATGTTACCCTATTACTTTAACTTAGCGAAGTTTTGTAATGTAGACGCATCTAGAGAGATTCGGAGAAGTGATTGCCAGATAATTGATGTGCAGACTTGTTGTGTGTTTTCTGGTTTCTTCTACTAGGGCCGTGGGTCATAAGCTGTATGGGTCACAATACCAGGAACAATTAGAGGAATGCATCAGGAGAGCGGCCGAGTGCTGTGACTGCCTGCAGTGCTTCTTTATAATGCACTCAATGGGAGGAGGTAAGATATACCTGCAGTATTTCAGCCTATGATATGGACTGACCCATTGAAAACGATTTGATTGCAATATAACAAATTTTCTTCTTGGACCCAGACCAAAATATCTTCTTCTCAGTCTGCAGTGGGTTAATTTTAAAAGTCAAATTACAACATTTTTCCCCCTGGAACAATGAGAGGTTAGTTGCATTTAAATATAACTCTATAAACTTTCTAAATGTTAGACAGTCTGGCTCCTTGTTGCATGCAATTTATAAGTTGTGAAATATTGTGCTGTGAGATGAAGACAACTTAATCACACCAGCATTTTTCCATCATGATGATAACTTTCATCATCATGGTGACCATTGTCATCATCAACATCACCATTGTCATCATCAACACCATCATCACCATCATCATCAAGATCATCATCATTCTCATCATCAACATCAACAACATCATCATCAGAATCATCAAAATCAGAATCATCATCATCATCATTATCATAATTATCGTCACCACTACTTGATGATAACCTTTGTCATCATGGTGACCATCATCATCATCATCATCATCATCATCATCATCATCATCATCATCATCATCATCATCATCATCATCATCATCATCATCATCATCACCATCATCACCACCATCACCACCACATTACCACTACCTCCACCATCATCATCAATAAATCACTTATCATCTTTGCCAACCTGGAGAATAAAGAACCCAGCAATGTTCAGTACACATCGCTCTAAATAATGTTCAAAATCATTATGCATGTTCGGTAGAGGGTCCATAACACTAAGTTGCTCTAACTTGAAAATCATTGGCCTTTTCACATGAAATCAAGGTAGTATCATATTTTAAAATCCTTCTGTCAGCCTGTTAAAGTTGTGTCAGGGATGTGCAGTCATTACTTCCGTTCATTATCAATACCAAACGGTAGTTTAGTACTTACAAATGGTGTGTTGAAAGTTTGAGATCCATACGTCATGAATTGTTGTTTTATGAGAAAAACTAATAACGACATGTTACCAGAATGTTGTTCTTTCCGTGAGTTTCAATTTTGCTCAAACTGCGAATCGCCGGTATGGTGTATCGTCGCAAGACCCAGCGGAGCGCTCTGATTGGTTAAACGGCTAACCTCCGCACGACCTTGTGGCATAACGGCTGATCGGACAATTTTGGAACAGCACTGAACGTTTGACGTGCAATGATTTAGAAATTGCTTCTGAGTAATTTGAAAAAGGATGAAGTTTAACTGTCCAGATTTCCACCAAAACTCAATATTTTACCCAAGTCTCTATGAAGGTGTTTATTTATATTAATCTCTCACATTGATATGATTTCAGCTGATTTCATTCATTAAGGTGTTTTTTGACGTGCAAATGAATGACACAATCTTTAAGAACAATATCAAAAACAGTATTCCTCAAATTAGAAGAAAATTATCTGTCAAGCCCCTTCTGCCGGGAACGTATGCTAGGGCCCTTCTGCCGGACAACCGACAATACAGTGGCCACTATTTTATTCCTAGATTCCTTATTCTCCAGGTTTGCCTCCTCCTCATCAACAACAACATCAACATCACCATTGTCATCATATCAGGAAGAGGTGACCTGACATTTGCTCCAGCAAAAGTTGTTCTGGTAACAATATCTCAGAAGACAAAGAGTTAGGGTTAGGGTTGTCATTTGGTTTGCAGTTCAGAATAGGGTTAGGGTTAGGGTTAGTGTTGATGGTAGGGTTAGTGTATGAACTAATTGTCAGAGCAATTGTTGCCGGAGCAATTGTCATGAAATCGAGGAAGATAATATTTATTGTTGATACATTTGTTGTCTCTTTAATTTCAGGAACAGGATCTGGTGTTGGAACAGCCATATTGACCCAGTTACAAGACTTGTATCCAGATGTGTACAGGTGACTGTCATTGTGTTATCCCATTCGCCTCCTTTGATCAATGATCACATATCCATGCTATAATCACTTGTATTCTGAAGAAAAAAAATGTACATGAAGTTTTCAATTTTGATGTGTAGAATTAAAGGCTATATGACAGGGGTTCTCAAACTGCGGCACGCGTGCTACATTTGGCGCATCGGGCCTTCTGAAGTGGCCAATTGAAACTGCTATGAAAAAAATAATAAATTGTGTAATTTCTTTGAATTTGTTTTTATGCTGTTTACATTGATGAAAGATTGTGTCATTCATTTGCATGTCAAAAAACACCTAAATGAATGAAATCAGCTGAAATCATATCCAATGTGAAGATTAATATAAATAAACACCTCTCATAGAGACTTGGGGTAAAATATTGAGTTTTGGTGAAAATCTGGACGGTTAAACTTCATCCTTTTTCAAATTACTCCGAAGCAATTTCAAAAAATCCGCGACGTCAAACGTGCACATGCCGTTCCAAAATTGTCCGATCAGCCGCTAGCCGAAGGTCGTGCGGAGGTTAGCCGTTTAACCAATCAGAGCGCTCCGCTGGTCTTGCGACGATACACATAACCACGATTCGCAGTTTGAGCAAAATTGAAACTCACGGAAAGAACAACATTCTGGTAACATGTCATTAGTTTTTCTCATAAAACAACAAATTCATGACGTATGAATCTCAAACTTTCAACACACCATTTGTAAGTACTAAACTACCGTTTGGTATTGATAATGAAGGGAAGTAATGGACTTGCACATCCCTGACACAATCTTTAAACCATTCTAGGCCTCTTAAAAGGCCTCGTATTTAAAAACTTCGGGGGGCTCTGCCACCTCGACCCCCGACAGGGGCTTGGGCGGGCCCTTGGACCCCACACGGCGATGCTGCGCTTGCTTCGCATGTTGGATAGTGGCGCAGTACAATTTCTCGACAACAAAATTAATTTGGAAATAAGGGGGGCTTGAGCAAAGATCTGAAGGAATGACTACGTACAACACCTGAACTTTTGTCAAGCTCTGTAGTTTGGTATTCAGGGTGTACAAGCAGGGAAGGTACCTGATGAAATTTAGAACTTGAAAGAAAAATGTGAATCTAAAATTATTCAAGAAGTAAAGTAAATCATACAAATGAACAACACCCACTTTTTATGCCCCCGCAGATGAAGTCTCAAGGGGGCAGTAAGCGTTGCACCTGTCCGTCCGTCCGTCCCGTAATTGGTTTCTGCACGATAACTTAACAAATATTTTATGGATTTTAAACAGGTCACACTAAAGTACAGTTTAAGTTCGAATTTGGAGTCCGCAGGTCAAAGGTCAAGGGTCACAGCTCATTATATATGCGAATTGGTTTCTGCACGATAACTTAATAAATAATAGATGGATTTGGATAATATTTGGTGTGTAGGTTGATGCCACTAAAATACAGGTCAAGTTAGAATTTGGAGTCCGCAGGTCAAAGGTCAAAGGTCACAGGTCATTATATATTCAAATTGGTTTCCGCACAATAACTAATAATAAACGATAGATGGATTTGGATAATATTTGGTGTGCAGGTTGATGACACTAAAATGCAAGTCAAGTTTGAATTTGGAGTCTAAAGGTCAAAGGTCAAAGGTCACAGCTCATGCATATGGTTTCTGCATGATTACTGAATAAGAAATGCTTACTGATTTCTAGTTAGAAATTACGTAACAATGCAATCTGGCTGCACTTGATGAACTGCAGTACACAACGGTTTTTAAATTCCTTCATTTCCTTTTCTATCAGCCTGTATAACCAATCATGAACTCTATGTATCAAATTGTATGTTTCTTGTGTTATTTTCAAGTGTAATGTACATGTATATCAAATTATGCAAAATGTGAGCAAAACAAATTTCGTGATGGACAATGAAATATAATCTGAATCTGAATATGAATCTCTTTTCCATTTCTCCTTCCTTAGATTTGTAACAGCGGTCTACCCCAGTAGTGACGATGATGTGGTGACGTCACCATACAATAGTGTGCTAGCCATGAGACAACTGACTGAGTGTGCCGACTGTGTGATGCCTATAGAAAACCAGGTCAGATAAACAGTTTACTTGTGATAGTGGAAGTAGTATCTTTAAGGTTATTTTACTATCAGGTAACAGAACTTCAATATCCGAACGGTTTCGAATAGCCTAAACAAACAGATTGCCTGTCATAATATTTGTATTTGCTGTTGATGTTGGATAATCCCCACTGACAAATAAAGAGGTACAATCCTGTGAGTATGTACTTGTCATACTACCGTATGTACTAAAGTTCACAAGGGAAAAAAACTACTTAAAATGATGTATGTTCTTTCCTTTCTAAATTGACAAGACTCACCATTGAACCTTGCCCCCCAGACTGACCTATTGCATGCTTTGAACTCCCAGAGGTCAAACTTTTTCCCTCAGTAAGTCCTAATGACCTTCCATAATATACCTACTGCTCTTGAGAGCTGAGTGAGGTTAGCTTATGAAATTTTCACACACACTTCACAATAATCGCAACAACGAATTCATAACAGGGTTTACCTTTTGAAGGTCGGTATCCGGTCGGATAACCGTACCGATACACCTTTAAGTGGAAGACATACATGCAGGGGCATATACTTTCAATCTTTCATAGTGAGGTGTTGACATGTTTCTCTTATATGTCAACAAATAAAAAAAAATTGTAAAGCAGACAAAAACATCTTACTCGCGTTAAAGGCATGGTATAACAATATTTACATTTAAAAAAATGTGAGCTACTTGATTCCCTATGCCACTAGAATCTTTGATAAAGTCTAAAAATGAAGCTCTAAAAAAATTGTGGTTCTAAATGATCATTAACTACTTTAAAAAAGTAAAAATCATGGAGAGACCATTCCAGTTTTCCCCATAGACTACTGTGTTGCAGAATTTTCATCGGCTGAGAATAATTCATGAACCAATTTTTATCTGTACATATTTTACAAGTGACAGCATAACTATCTGAACTTGTGTGTTCAAGAGAGTTTCTTTGTCCATTCAAACACTGTCAGATGTGTCAGATAGCAAAGATTTTATTTTTTTAAAACTGGTCTTCGACTATGTTATATAGTGTCTTTAATTTCAACAAATAAAAACAATTCAAGTACAAAAAATTCTTACTCTCCTTTATACCATCTGCATAATCTTTTCCATTTTTAGCTTACCTAGTTTAATTAAATCAGATACAATTACATTGACAGGTACCTGTAACCATTTGTACAGTGCAGTAACTACAATCTGTATGACCAGCCAATTTTGTTGTTGTTGATAAAGTGTTAACATAAATGTTTATGACACACACAAAAAATTCAATATGATTTATAATTGTTAACAAATATTCTAATAAACGTTATTGTAACTAATTAAAAAAATGTAATTGTACTCATTTTTCTTCATCAGTACTTTCACACAATATAATTTATACTACTTAAAGGCAGTGTATCTCCTTTGCAAACATCCCCGAAGACCAGGAAAAGATAACCCATGCCCTTAGGCTATTGATGAAAGGCATGTCTGTGAAATTTGTGGGTCAGTTATTTCCTAGAATTTGAAAAAATGTGAAAGAAAAACAATAGCTGTTTAGTGTACGTTCTATGGTAGGAATTTTTTTCTCACGAGAAAAAATTCAAATCAGAGTCTAACGGTCACTTTAATTTCACTAAAACTGAGTTTCCAGGTCCTATATTTTGCTAAAGGTTCCCAGATCATGGCATTTTCTTCCGTATGCCATTGTATTTACACGATGTTAGTTTTTAGGCATGCAAAAGAGATCCACTGCCTTTAGCAAATATTCTAGTAAATTATGCTATTGTAGCTATTAAAACATGTAATTGTACCCATTTCTGTTCATCAGCACTTTCACACAACAATCCTAAACACAGGGAATGGAATTTAGTTTGCATGTAAATTACATATAATTCATAAAACAATTTAAGCATATATAAGTTTTTTTTTTTTGCTGATTTATAGGCCCTTGTAGATATCTGCCAGAAGGTGTACCAGGCCCAGCCGTCAGACCATACCGGCAAACGAACATATCCATCGGGGGCCGCACAGGTCAAAGGTCAAGGGAGCCTGGTAACGGGAGTGGGCGGGGCCACCAAACCTGGTCAGGAGAAACCGTTTGACCACATGAACAACATCGTAGCCAACTTACTGCTCAATCTTACAAGGTGGGAAAGATTGAAGCTTGCAATTTTTTGTGCCCACTGAATGAAGTTCATGAGGAGACTATGAAACAGGATCCATATGTGCGTGTGTGTCTGTGTGTGTGTTCGTCGGTCCGTCTGTGTCTGCTTAAAATGCTGAATTAGCTTTTTCTCTGTCATTTCTAGGCTTATTTTGATTATGTTTGGTTTATCTGATAGGGCTTGGTGGGGGCTTCCAAACTTCTATGCAGAATTCTGAAATATATTAATTATGCAAATTCATGCAAATTTATTCAAAATTAATGCAAAATGCTACTTCTACATTTCACCATGGATTTCAATTCTGTTTGGTTTATCTGATAGGGCTTGGTGGGGGCTTCCAAACTTCTTCACAGAATTCTGAAATTCATTGATTATGCAACTTTATGCAAATTTATAAAAATTGAACGAAAAGTGCTAACTTCAACATTGATGCCATTTTACAGATCTGCACTTTCGGCGGGGACATATATTACACACAGCATAATTTACTGATTCACTTGCATTCAGTAAAGACAATTTTTAGCATTGTGGAATTCCATTTAAAAATTAGGGGATTAGGGGAGGGGATTAGGCTAAAGGGCCCCCCAGTCTTTTTAGGTAAAAAAAGAACCAGTCCTTTTTAGGGTTTAAGTCAATGCAATATATACCTTATATTTCTGTTCCTGTTATGTAAATGAAAGTAGTCTTGCATTAAGGGTAGACAACAGTTGGAAGCTACAGTCAGGCAAACATGTAGGTTGATTCTTAGAGGCTCTAGTAATACTCATTAGTCTGCAGCCCTTAACCCTATCTCTGCCGGGGTATTTTGTGAGATCATATGGCCGGGGGGTGGGGGGGGGGGGCCTGACAGGCCCGCGGGATCGCGACGAAAATTGGCACTCATGTCGCCGGCGGCCTAATCTACAAAAAAGTGTAGTTATTTTGCTCGTGAAAATTGTTTTTAGTTAATTATGCTAATTTATGCAATTAATCTGTGAAATCATACTTTTTGCTCTAACTCACTAATTAAAGCTCCAAATGTTCTAATTTTTGGTGTGGAGACTCTTTGTGGTGTTCTTAGCAAATGTACTTAAAAAAAAGTGCGATATCAGAATCTATTTCTAATGTATTTTATTGTTTTTACAATTATTTATTTCTTTGTTTTTTTGATGCAATTTGTCCATGACACTTATGCAATCATAAATAGCCTAAAATTAAGTAATTTGAATCAGTAAAATGAAAAATATTCATGCATTTATGATTTTTGGCTGAAAACACAATTTGTATTGAAATTGTACACAAAGTCACGTTTTTGAGCAATTTTTGGTGCAACATGCATGTACAAAATTATGCGTATCTTCGTAACCGCGTACCTGGGCGTCACAAATTTGGTCTTAAAAGATACGGGAGACTCGGAGGAAAAAAGTCATGAAGCACTGCGGCGAAAGCTTTTCGCGTTGCGAACATATCGCGCGAAACGTCGAGAGGGGGGGGGGTCCCAGACCCCCCCCCCGGCAGAGATAGGGTTAAGAGTGCATTCAGAACCTAATGAGTTGTAACAGGGTTACCATATTTAAATCACTGATTCAAATCAAGAGATTTAAGCCATGATTCAAATAAAGGAAAAGTCTTGGAAGTGTTCTTAATCAGGGTTGGCATATTTCCCACTTTATGCCATATTTCCTGGACACTGTCTGATATAAAATTGCCTTCTCGTGTACAAAGTCTTTGGGGGAAATTTTTATTTCCCAGACGATTGGGTGGGAAATAAGATTTTGACTGGGAAATATGCCAACCCTGTTCTTAATGATTGGTTTATACAAGCTCTATCAAATCAACCTGTTTTCCCAATTGTGCGTTAAATTTTGGGTTTCAATTATTGAGAAAAAGAAGTAAAAATTTAAATAAAATAACAAATATATACTGCCTTTATTCAAGGCTCTAGTTTAGAATTATGGTCCTTTGGTAACTGCAATAGTGCTATTTTGCTGATGGGAGTACTATTGCAGGCACTTCAGGCTCATAGTCTTAATCTGAGCCTGTTATGGCTATATACGTTTGTATATCGGTAGAGTTGGGGCTGCCACTCAAAATTTTCATGTCCCCCTACATGGCATGTGAATTTTCCCCTACAGACACTACTCTCCCCTATGCTCTCATACCACACTCTTCACCCGCAAAAGCAAGTTTTCCCCTACAAAAATCCACTTTGCACCTACAAATCCAGGTTTTCCCCTTCAAGATAACCTAAACAACCTAAACATATGCAAGAAATTTATGTACATTTGCATTTTAAGAAATTTGATGTTTACGGTTTGCGTAATTATACAGTTTCTGCGCCTGAGAAGCGACCAACTGGAACATTGGATTTACCCAAATACATTGTAATATATACAAATGAATATGTATGGGAGATCTTTGAAATCCTATGAGGATTTAAGAATACTTTTGAAAATTGTCAGAATAAAATTCAGATACATCAAACCCCCCTACTTCCCCCTACGGAAGGCCATTTTCCCTGTAGGTATCTCCCACAACCTACAGTTGGCTAAAATGTGCTATGGTAGGGGGTTTCCCCTATGAGTTGCAGCCTTGAGTAGAATGCTTAGTTGTTTGTTTCTTTGCCCACTCCTCCACAGTTCATCCCGATTTGAGGGCTCCCTCAACGTGGATCTGAATGAAATCAGTACCAACCTGGTTCCGTTCCCCCGTCTTCATTACCTTGTGGCCAGTCAGACTCCTCTCTATACTTCCAGCACCCTCAAGATACCAACCAGAAGGTCAGTTTTTTTTTCCACGATTAGTATTTTTCCTTTATAAGAATTTATTATCAAATTTACTTAATTCATGTCAAATATTTAAATTCATGAAAGGGACTATTCAGAAAGGTGAAAATGCAATGTAATAGATTTTTCATTTGTCTCTCTCTGTACAGGAACAAATATCAAGGCTCACAATTCTGAAATTGTTATGTAAATAGTCCAGGGCGTTTGAGTTTATTATTATTAAATGAATGAAATGGATTATTCACAGAGGTGAAAATGTGATGTAGTAGATTTTTCATTAGTAACAAACATGTCAGAAAACATAAACCAGTGGGACTCGAACCCGCCATCTACAGCTATTCGGGCTACGACAATACCACCTGGCTATCACTGGTTACCAGCATTGACACGATGAACACAGGAACAAATACCAAGGTTCACAATTCTGACGTTGTTATGTTAAATAGTCCAAAGTGGACAAGTTTATTATTATTAGCTTCAGATGACTGGTTCGAGTCCTACTGGTTCATGTTTTCTGACGTTTTTGTGAAAACTCATAGATCAGCAGTTGTGATCTTAAAATACAGAGAGAGACAAATGAAATATCTATTACATTGAATATTTTGTTGAGCCACTGAGGTGGAGCGAAAATTAGGTATCCTTAGCAGCTTCTACCTGTCCATCTGTCAATCTGTCTGTCCATAATGCTTATGAAACTTAAATAACTTTGCGACCATTTGCTTGTTTGTAACCAAATATGGATGGGACCTCAATGTTGTATAGGCATGCATAGGTCAAAGGTCATATGTAGTCAAATGTTCAACTTTATCTGCAAGTTTCTACTGGGTTTGGTAACTTTCTAAAAGTAAGCCCATTTGTAGCTGAACTTGGATGGAAGATGCCTTACAGGGACGGTCGGACCTCAGTGTTATATATGTCAAAGGTCAAATGAGGTCAAGTGTGTAAAGCTGTTCATGGAGTCTGATGGATCATGCAAAAATCATCCACTGCAAGCTTTCTCAGAATGTATGTAATGTACAAAATACTCTAATCACACAAATACAGTAATTACTTCTTGGTACAGTATTTCACTAATACTCTGAATTTTATTTACTAGCACGATAGTGAATATACCCCCTTCTTCCATCTGTTAATCTTTTTTTGAATAAGAGAAAAACAGCTATAACACTTAGGAAATACTATATTTCTCTTCTTGACCTCTAGATTGGACCAAATGTTCACGGATGCGTTCTCCCGCGAACACCAGCTCATTAAGGCTGATCCGAAGAACAGCCTGTACTTGGCATGCGCCCTCATGTGTCGAGGGAATGTCCAGGTGTCTGATATACGTAGGAATATTGACAGGTGAGGAGTAATAGACTATGTTCATTTGAAGTATTGGTACTAGTATCAGAAAGAAACAAACATATAATGCACAGTACCTTAAAGTAACCCAGTGGGTGATTTCAACTTTGGTGTTGAAATCTGGTGGTGGTGTTGACCAACACTGGCTAGAACACCAAATTTGAAATTAGGCCTGATGGGGGCAGATTCACGAAACCAGCCTAGGACCGATCCTATAGGTTAGAGCTGTGGTTAAAGTTGGCCGAAGCTCCCAAGAAACTGACTCTAAATCGAACTCCAGCTTTATTTAAAAAAAATAAATAAAAAATTGTAGTCTTTGCTTCATACATCATTTACTTGATTTCATTTTTAAATGTGTTTTATGCACTGATCCATAAGGAATAATAGCACCTAATTAATGTATAATCAATAATCTACAAATGAAATTATTGATTTTTGCTGGGACAAATGTATCATTCATAAATATATGTGAATAGTAGTACATAATGCCTGAAACGGAAGATACTGTGATTTGTGAATACATTAAAATTGTGAAGTATGGAACACCACATGTGCCGATTATGTAGTTTTCATGGCTGCCTTTTGTGTTCGATGAAGTATGAATAAGGGGGACTACTCGAGGAATGGGAACAGGGAGGGGAACAATATTAACCATATTTTTCAGCCGCTAAAATGTTCCCATGTGTTTAGTTTGTCATTTCCTTTTTCCTGCATCACAATTTTACTTCTGCCCTCGAGAGATCCTTTATGTTTTTATTTTTGTATTGTTTTTTTTCTGTTTTTTTTTTACTTGTTTTGCTCGTTGGCAAATATCAGCCACTGGCACTGACCCAGTTTGTATACATACGATTGCACATTCCCATGCTGAGTGACACACACCCCCCCCCCCCTCTCAGATGTAGGCCCTTTACGGGGATTGCTCACTACACCAACACACCGACGCGTGCACCGACCACACGAACATTCCAACGCACTCACACACTCCCACCTACCAGTGTTTACACAAACACACGCTATGCACACAACTCACGTATATACTGGCAAAAGAAATTATGAACAAATAGGCTGTTGTTATATTAAAGTCAACTTTACTTTGTATAACATTTTTTTTATCACATCTTTTATGATGCAAAATACACATATTTTATCATTTAGAATTCTGGGTTTTATGACTCTTCCATTTCTTTAGGGCGAGTATTTCTTCCTCTATTATCCTTCTTCCCTTTTCCTCTGCTAGCCGCTCCTTGTCGATAGCTAGCTTCGCTTTCTCGATGCTCGCCTTCTCCCTCGCCACAGTAACCAACTCTTTGTACACCTATTGCAATACAGGAAGAGACAGAGGGAGAAACATATAATGAAGTTCACGTGTTAGTGGACATAGATATATAAATTATATGAGGAAATTGATCCATGTGATTGCATTAATTAGTGTAATTTGCTGTGAGGAATTTCCCTTTTTCTTTGGCAGATTTGAATTATGCTTTGTTTAATTTTTCCGACACCAAATGTTGCGCACATTGAAGGTCTTCAAAAATTTGGAAAAATATTAACTGGACTAATTATGCAAAACATGGCTCAATGATGTGGGTTATATTTTTAATTTGATGCAGTAATGCACATTTTTTTAATAAGATATGGAATTGAATTATAAACGAAACTAAATCAGATAAAGTATGATCATTTACCTCAAGACATTCCTCCTATATCTGGACCCTTCTTTCTTCGAAATGGAGTTTCTTGCGTTCAAGCTCAAGTAACTCGCTGCTGTAGTCACGCTGTTTCTTCCGTTTAGTTTTGTTGGATGTTGTACGGCGTGGTTTGGTGCTGGGCCCAGGTTGGTCTGCGTACTTCTGCTCTGATTTGGCCGGTGGTACTGGTTGCGGCGTGGCCGTATCGATACCCCCAGCAACTCCCTGGATTGCCGTTTTCCCAATGACCGCTACGGCGATTTCTTCAGTTTCTGTCAGAGTGTCTGTGGGTGGGGGGCCTCCTCCCGTCTTCTTCCACTCCTTTTGAAGGGTGCTAGCCTTTCCCTTCACAACCGATCTGTACCGGTTCCATTTTTTCTACATTCTTCGCCGGTTCTTTCCGTGGCACTTACTGTAGATACCTTCTTGGCCACCTCCGCCCAATTCTCCTTCTTCTTTTTTGCTGCACCTAAATCTTTGAAAGCCGATATCAATTCTTCCTTGTGCTCTTGGACCTCCTCTACCAGCACGCGAATTTCCTTGCACGAAAAGTTGGCTTTTCACATTTTTATGTCTTCCATTTTAGATCTGAAAGTGGTTGTCGAAAATAATTTGGCTCCTTTAAATAGTATGCGAACAGAAAGAGATGGTGCAAATTATTCATAGCCATTTCTTTCGGCACATAACTGCACATATTATTCCAATGGATGTGACAACAGAAAAGAGAACACACATTGTGAAACGTTATTCAACAAAATATGCATACTTTTATTTCCATCGTTACGCATATCACTCTCACTTTTCGGAATATATATTTAGCGATAACGAAAGGATATAATTATACCTGTTTTTTATCGAAACGGTTACATAATCAAACCTATGAAGATTACAACTGAATACAGAACACACGCAAATGGTTTTTTTTGGGGAGACATGTATGCTTTTCTTGTCACCATGTGTCACACTTTTTGGAAGCTATTAATATAGTGATAACAAAATTATAGAATTTATACTTCCTGCATTTTAAATGTATTACGCCAACTATCAAGGACACCTGCAGACACTTTTCTACATAACCCGTTGAATTGTTATGACAGAGTTTTGCTAAGTAAAGAGAATTTTCATTTGAATTGTTCAATCGTAAGAGGGAATTCGGGCATTAAAGGAACACATGTCAGCTAAGGTATATTGTAAGCATATAAATTGTGCATCATTAGTTGTGAAAGTACTTGCTTTCTTGTTAATGATAATGATTGGCTGATACTCAAGCTCCTGCTTCTTCAATATTATTTGGTTATGGCTGCAATTCTTCACGCCATCGAGTATAACATACGCCGTCAAAGAGTGACAGGACTAACCCTCTAGAAGAGTTTGATGATGAAGGACTAATTACTCGCTATCGGTTGCCAAGGGATCAAATACTTCGCATTTGCGAAATCGTCAACGATGACATCCATCGACCCACATCACGATCGTCCGCACTGCCTGTTTCTCTGCAGGTAACGTCAGCACTGCGGTACTTCGCGACGGGAAATTTCCAGCTTGTGACGGGGGACTTGCAAGGTATAAGCAAAAGTTCTGCTAACAGAGCGGTGCGTGGAGTAGCTCAATCGCTAGCACGGCATTCGAGAATGTTTGTCGATTTTCCTACGAATCAGATGGACATAATTTCGACCAAACAAAGATTTCAAGAACTTTGTGGATTGCCAAATGTAGTTGCGGCTATAGATGAAACACACATACATATCAAAGCACCCAGTGTTGATGAAGATGTATACGTGAATCACAAACAATTCTATTCAATGAATATTTAGTGTGTGTGTGTGACGCAAATATGAAACTTACAAATGTGTGCGCAAGGTTTCCGTGGTCTACTCATGATTCATACATCTGGCGGAATTCCGCTCTTCAAGCCATGTTTGAAGATGGTACCGTGTCCGGGTGGCTTCTCAGTGATAGCCGGTACCCTCTTTGCCCTTTACCTCATGACGCCAGTGCTAGTTCCAACAACCGATGCTGAAAATCATTACAACGACTGTCACCGTCTTGGATGTTGTGTTATAGAAATGTGTTTTGGGGTGATGAAATCCCAATTTTGTTGCATGGACAAATCGATAGGAGCGATCATGTTTGCACCAGAAAAATTGCCTGTGCCATCTTTGTTGCAGTGGGTGTACTTCACAATATGTGCATCGATGCAAGATTGCCCAACAATGATGGCCAGTGTCCTGACGACGACGCCAACAATCAAGGCGACGCCAACAATCAAGACGACGCCAGGGTAAAACTGTATCAGCTACATAACCTACTGAAAATATGTTCAATCTGGGAGAGGTGTAATTACCGATATTTACACCATAGCCCTAACTCCTTTCCTCAGCATGGGACCCCGATAAATTACCACAAACTTATACAGGGAAACCCCGTTATAGCGAGCTCGGATATAGCGAGGTACCGCTTTTAACGAGGTGATTGTCTCGGTCCCGTTTTCATTTACGATTGTTCAATGGAAAGAATTCCCGTTTATAGCGACTGGTTATTGCGAGATTTCGCTTATAACGAGGTATTTTTCTCACCCACTAACAAGAAAACAGAAATTCACCGCGTTAAAACGAGGAAATGAAAGTCGCATCGTGCGCTGACCAAATTCTAATTTTGACAACGCAAAAATGCCAATCGTTTTCAGAGCGCATCGCACTTCAGTTGCACGCAGCATGCACAATACCCAGGCAAGTGTGTGTGTGTGTGCTTACTTAACACACAACTGCACAGTACATTCACTTTCAGACACACAAAGCCTGCCTCAATACAAGCTCAACGCAAGTTTACGAGCGTGAAGGTTGCTGCTTTATTTTGCAGATCTAGTTTCTTTTATTACTTTGGAATGAGTATATAAATGAAAATAATCAGCTTCTATTCATAGTTTTGTGCAGAACAGTTAGGAAAAGCAGTAAACAAATGGTTAATGCCTAGTCCATACATGTTTATATTTGTGTGTACATTATGTGACGTTTACAGAGAGGTACCGGTTATTACGAGGTAAAATCGGCGTCCCGACAACTCGTTATAACAGGGTTTCCCTGTATTACGATGAAATACCATGCATCACTCACAAAGAAAACTGACGTAAAATACACACCCAATACTGTACACACAAAAATAGAACAGCAATTCAGGGTTTAAACGAGCAAGCTGTGTATAATGGGATAAAATGGAGGGCAAGGGTGGAAATACACGACAAGTGGGAATTTTCTTGATTCATTAATGGCCTAATCATAAAGTAATAAGTAGGGCATAAATAAAATAAATCTTTCCTCAAATTTTCTTTTATTTTTTTATTCTTTTTCCTTCTTTCTTTCTTTCCTTCCTTCCTTCCTTCCTTCTTTCCCTACTACTGAAAACAATAAAAATGGCCCGGGGGGGGGGGGGCGAGTGAGACAATTTTGATGAGTGTTTTTAACTATCGGTGCATTTAATCATTATAATTATTGACGCAGTGGTGAAAGCCCGCTATGCGCATGCGCATTCTGCGCTATTGTCAGTCAATAACCGTGGCAGAGAACAATAGTTAGAGACGCTTCACAGACAACCCAACATTTAGAGCTCGACTTAAGCTAATGATCCTCCTAACTTGAGTTTCAAGATTCGCACCCAAACCTAAATATGGCCGCTAGGCACAATGATCCCTGTTGCCATAGTAATTGTAGGTGGTCCCGTTTCGTGAATCTGACCCCTGGTGTTGGGGTTGACCTCGAAAATCATGACATACTAATTCTACTGGTTCAGCTCTACTGGTTTCTATGGGAATTTCGACGTGGCGGAGTA
>JZLH01S0450469.1:0-13209 GCA_001188425.1 Eucidaris tribuloides
ACAGCTTGCTGGAGGCTTGCCAGACATAGCAACAACTAATGTATAGCATATTATGCATTTTTGGATATAGAAACATGTATTCTTAAGACAGAGTGGGTAGTATTAGAAGAAAAATCCAGTAAATTTTCAATTACATTTTATGAAAAATAATGAATGTACAGCGTGTGTACTTAATTTGGTCGTTCAAAATCAGTAAAACCTAATTGTCAAAATTATTTGCAAAAAAAGTATGAAGCAACGATATCAGAATCTAATCACTTAAGGGGAAATATAAGCGGGCACAATGATTAAATTTTCCCCCAAGGGCGCCTGTAACTGGACTTGGTTTCCAGAATATTCTTGCAAATGACTTTTTTCTTTTCTTCACTCTCAAAATTTCAAGGGGTAGGGGTAACATTTTCATTGTCTCCAATTTATTTAATTTACCATGTAAAATGAAATTATACTAAACTTGTAGCTATTAATTCTGCCATAAAATAAGGAGAAAATTCAGCTCCATTTAATATATTTTTACACAGTTTTTGCGTGAAATGGTGGTTCAGATCTTAAAACCTTGTCATGACATTATTTTATGAGTTTTTCCTGATAATGAAATTAGGTATTCTGGGAAAATATTGACCAGGCATTTGGAAAATTATCAATGTTTTATCAAATTGACTGGAAAGCCTTACCTAATGAAATCAGATAAAGCAATCAGCTTCACTTACTTTCTCAATTTTTTGATCTATACTTCTGGTTTGTGACTTGTCCGACACAATACAGTATCGCTGACTCGCGTGACAACTCTTGAGATTGTTTTTTTCTTCAAGCGCATGAAGGCAAATGAAATGTTTATCCTTCCTCCTTGATACAATACCACACTTCTTACACTTACATGTTTCAACACAGCTGAAACTCTTTGTAGCTTTTTTAGTAATCTTTTTAAAAAATCCCCTTATTACTGTGACTCTGCGTGACATATTTCGCGGTGTTTTCATGTATGAAAACATACCTGGCCGAAATACGAAAGCACTTTCGAAAAATTCTTAAATGTTTTATCAACTTATGTAATTAGCCTACCTTAATGAATGCCAGAAAAAGCACATGTTATGAATTCAGCTTCATTTATTTTCTCTGTTTGTATTTATACCCACCTTCTTTTTTACCACAAGTTCATGTATGCTTCATGGATGGCTGTACTTTTCATTCAAATGCTTTATTTTAAAAAATCTTGAGATTAGCATGGTTTCAATATTCCTCTTTTGGAATCATAAGTGGACAAAAAAATTCACTTGCTTCACTTCAATTTTTGATTTTGATGTTGACCCTTACGTGGAATGGCTGATATATAACTGTGAAAAAAAAATGCAATAGGAGAAAATTTCATTTTTCACCAAATACCAAAACTGTAAACTGCATGTAAGAAACTGCCATGTGCATGTATTGCGTCCTGACACCTTATTTCAGTATGGATGCCCCTTGTGTGGAGTTTTGAACTTCAATGTGAATGGGAATGAATAATGGAACAGTATGAAATCCAGTGTGAAAAGGAATGTGACTATTTCTGCGTAACAGTTGCCACTTGATGTGTCAAGTCATGTCATGGCAGACATCATGCTGATTTCTATGGATATGATGTGACTCAAACTCTCTTGTTATGTTTCGAAACAGGTTAACCTGAAATTGATTTGCTTGGTCACAGAAGGATGGATTTTGTATTCATGCTGCTGTGAAAGTCAGTATTTTTTCAGGGAATAATTTTTGTTTTCTTCTCAGAAACAGAGTTTTCAATTATTGTTTTGCAGGTTAACCAAGGAGTTATATGCGAGCATAGTAACTCCTTGGGTTAACCAGAAATTGTGCGGTTTTCATGGTAGATTAACTGGTTTCAGAAATTTAATATTGAAGTACTTTACAATATTGAATATTGTTTTACTGTTGTTTCATGCAAATACTATTACATCAGTTTAATTTAGAATCATCTTATTGATTGATTGATTCATTCATTGATTGATTGATTGATTGATTGATTCATTCATTCATTCATTCATTCATTCATTCATTTATTGATTCATTCATTCATTCATTCATTCATTCATTCATTCATTCATTTATTGATTGATATATTTATTTATTTATCTATTCATTTATTTGCTATTGAAATCAACAGAGAGCCACAAAAATATGCAGTATAGCCTATACTGCTGGTAAAGCATTGCATACACTGAAAACCTACTGATATACATCAGAAGGGTGTATTCAGCTGTAATATCTCAGACCTTGCTCCCTCGCACCAGAATAGCACGCTTGTGCAGCTATTAAATGTTATTGTGCCACATTCACTAATCTCAAACCGCTCATTAAGGGGCCCCTGGACATATCTGCAGCATCATCAGACACCCATGATACCGAAGAATTACCAGACTACTAGCCAGCGGAATGAAATCCGGACGGAGACTGCGAACAGAGACAAGAGTCGAAGGCTAAGAAAGGCGCGACCCTTTGCTCCGTGCCTAGGGAGATTCTTAACTGTATCCAATGACGGCCTGCTCTGGTCGTTACAATTTCGAAATCAAATTTGACCAAATTTGAGCCCATGGCCTCAAGTGTGCTAGTGTAGATTCTATCGTGCTTCGTAATCTTGTGTCTGCACGAGGGCCGTAATTTTCACAAACTAATGCTATGTACGGTTAGGCTATTTTTCCCCCTTCGGTGCTAGCCAAGGAGACGTCCATTTCTAACCTTGGCTATAATAATTTAATTATTGCCCATGCCTCCACTAGCCAGTGGTGAACTACCTCGTATGATTAATTTTGTTACAGCAACAGAGCTTGTCTAAATATTTCCCATCAAGATAGCCATTATAATCTAATTTACAGGAAGAAACCTAAAGTCCCCAAGTTTTCCATTTTCTGAAATTACAATTACTCTTTCTCGAAGTCTGTTTTCTACCAGTTCTTTCTATTTTGGTGAATATCCCCAATTTTTAAAGATTTGTTTCCCCTCATGTATGATAACCTGGCCATTGACAACCAATTACGATGCGAGGGAGCACTCTAAAAACACCTTCATGGAAGAATTCATTATGAATCATTGAATTTCCATCACAATGGATTATTCCTAAAATGAAGTAAAAAAAAATTGACACAAAATCTGGGAGTAGGAAACAAGTTTGCTGAACTGTGTGAAATGACACATATATGTGAACGGTGTATTTGCATGTCTACCAACATTTGCAAACATACTGACACAACAAATATAATTTCAATTTATATGTATCTCCAAGGCAACACATCGTGATCCGGTTCTAATGCTAAGCCAGCTTCTGAGATCCTTTGGTATTACGTGTGCATTATGTTTTTTGGTGTGAATTGAATTTTGGGCTGCTTTTTGGTTTTGTATTCTTGGAGGTAGAAGTTTGTGGGCAAAAATGCACAGGAACACAATTTCATGCACTGCTACATTACTGTTTGTCTTTGGATGTGGGATGCACATATTCTCCCATTTTGGAGTCTCCCCCACTTCTTTTTTTTCTATTCCCTTACATATATCTCCTTTATTATCCATGTTTTCCTGTCTTTCTCCCTTTGTTCTCTCATCTCCATTTTTCTATCTTCTGTCTTTCTCTCCTATTAGAGGCAGTTTCCTTCCTGTTCTCTTCCCTCCTGTCCCCCTCCCCTCCCATTTTGCTCTCCCTTCTCTCCTCCTCTCTACCCTCTCTTCCCCTGTATCTTCTCTTCCCCTCTACCCACCCTTCCCCACTACCCCCTTTCCCCTCTACCCTACCTCCCTCCCCTCTCCCTCTACCCCTCTTTCCTCCACTCACTGTACACTCCCCTTCTATCCCTCCCTCCTCTCCTCATTGTACCCTCCCTCCCTCCCCTCCTCTGCTCTACCCTTCCCTTCTTCCTCCCCACCCCTATCCCTACCCACCCCTCTCCCTCCCTCCCTCTACCCTTCCTCCTCCTTTTCCCTTGCACCCCCTCCTTTACCCTCCCTCTCCTCTTTATTCCTCCCTCTCCCTTTTTTCCCTTCCCTCTGCCTACTCCCCTCTCTTCTCCCTCCCCTTCTACCCTCTTTCCTCCCCTCCCCTCCCTCCTTCCCTCCCCTTTGACTAATTCCTCCTGTTGTTCTGTACTTCCTTATTCCCTCCACCTCTCTTCTACTTCTCCTCTACCAGCTCTTCTTCTTACATGTATCCCACTGTTCTCCTCAGCCTCTATCCCTTTTTCCCTAACACTCATGTTCATGTCAATGGTAGTATATTTGAGTGATGAACATTACCAAAATATGCTGTTCATCCATTCTATACATTATGTTGCCTTTGTCACATACATGTACATGCAATTAGTCATACCACAGAGACCAGAGTCTACCACCTTTTGCACTTTCTGGCGCCTTATTTCGGCAGAAAATTGGTGTGGTTTTCAAGTAGCAGTGAAAATGCCATTTCATGGCAGGATGTAACAAATTGATTGCAATTTGTACGTTCAAGTACATTTATGTTAATAAGGTGCAATATGCTACTTGCCTCGTTTGAATGGGTAATAAAGAGAACAATATTAAACCACCATCTACTGCTGCTGTGCATTTGGTCCGGATGCCCAGTTCTATCTGGTTGAGGGCACTTGCTTTATATTGATTTCTGTGTGCTGTTGATGTGTTAGGAACATGTATGACCTTTGACCTTTGGTTTAAAGTAAATCAACATTGATGAAAATATGAATTGATTCTATGTGTTTCATGTGTAATAGGGACAGGATTGATAAAATAAGGGGGGCAGGTCGATTACAAATGAAAATCAATGGATAGTATGGTTCTGTTTGTGAAATTGTTCTACAGTAGCTGCTTGCAGATTTGTGTCTGCATTGTATTTATGACATATTTGTTACTTGTACCTAGCATGATATTGATTAATTTGAAATAGCATCTTACAAATGAACATAAAAATGTATGACATGGTATAAGGTAATCAAGATTTTATATAAAGTTGTTTTGGGGGTGTTTTTTTCAGTTTTTTGTTTTTTCATGACAACATTACATAGTATTTTATATCATTATATCATTCAACATTTAGGGAAAGTATTCATGATGTACCTTAAATTAATTTAAAGGCTAGTCATAAATTAAGATTTATGGCTGCTTGTAGACAAAATAATTACATGTGTCTGCAGATGTGTTGTAGAAGTAGTAGTAGCAGTATGTCTGTGCTTATTATCCTTAAGTGAATTATGCATAAGATATCCTTTGTCCATGGCATGCACTTAATACGTTAACGTTCATTTACATGTATGCAATCCTGACTCACGAGACATTAATAAATCTTAACCAGCCTAATAAGAGACTGGACAGATATGACATTTAGAAAAGTACTCGATAGAGTTCGTCATAAGAGCAAATATTATTTCTGACTCCATCTCGTTCTCTCTCTGTCTCTCCCCCCTCATCTTCATCGTTTAGATCCAATGTCTTCAAGACTTCTTCAAGGAGGATGATGTCTTCATCGCCTATGGCCAGGAGAGATACTGCCATGATGACTTTGATTTGGCCATGGAAGGTGAGCTTGATAATGCAATTAATGTTCCCCCTGTAGGGCCGTGCCTCATTATAATTTTCATCCACTTAATCATTTTAACCTCCCTAAATGCCAATTGAGCAGTACCATGATATCACATAATGAGACAGGGTATTTGGAATAAACCAATACATAATAGGGGCTATGTTTAGATTTGTCCTGCTGTGACCAAATAAAATTTGTAATCTTGTTCCATATTTTGATGTAAAAAAGAAGTGAGTCTGAGTTACTTGATACACTTGCATGGGGTTAGAAACTAAATTTCTAAACTAGGGGTTCTCAGTTATTATCGTTCAAGTGCCATATTTGTTGTTGAGAATTTATACAGCGCCACTATCTAACACGTGAAGCGAGTGCAGTGTTGCGGTGTGGGGTCCAGGGGGCCCGCTCAAGGGCCCCGGGTGGAGGGGGGGGTCGAAGGGGCAGAGCCCAGTTTAAATGTGAGGCCTTTTAAAAGGCCTGGAATGGCTGTAATTAATATAAACAGCATGAAAACAAATTCAAAGAAATCACACAATTTATTATTTTTTTCATAGCAGCTTCCATGTGCCACTTCGGACGGCCTGATGCGCCAAAAGTGGCGCATGCACCGCTATTTGAGAACCCCTGGTCTAAACCTTGAGTTATGGAAAATAAGGATGTTTTTCCTAAAGTTTTGCATACATGTATATGGAGTAAGACCTGTGCTGCGGTTAGTTAGCATAATTGGTTTTACTAGTACATTTGCATAAAGGCAAACGCATTGATGACTGAGTGTGCTTTTGCAAAAATACTGAATTATACTGATGGGTTTTTGCCCATAAGATTTCTATTGCTGTCAGAATCTATTGCAGTTGAGTTTTTATTTTCATTTCTTAAATCTCTCCATCTGAGAAAGGTTAATGGCATTGGGTAATGATGGTAATAAATTATGCACCAAGCTATACAAAGCTTTTATGGTGATGAGACTTGGCAAATTCAGATCGACTTCCTACTTTCAAGAAATTTCAAATGACCCTTGAAATGCTAATCTCCAGTAATCTGTCAAGAAATGGTAATTCACCTTCATCATCACTTTGCCTTCAGTGTATTATGTGGACACATTTGCATCTTAATTTTTTGTCTACTCTTGAGTATAGGCTCTTCAGCATTCATTTTACGTTAATTTCCCCCTCTTTCCCTCCTTCCCCACTCTTAACGGTAAATGATATGATTGGGGTAGTCCTCAACTTGGGGTAAAACTATTCTAGAATTAAGTAAACTGTGCAAGGATATTACTGTGAAAATTTTGTGGTCAAAAGTTGGCTTATTTTAAAATAACTTCCATCAGTGTGCCTTGTGACAGACAAATTTGTTGTGTAGCTTTCTATGGGATTAATTTCTCTTGGGGCATGAGAGAAATAAAGTGCTGGTATGTTCATCTTGTTTAACATATTCAAGACAAATCCTTCCAGCCAGGAGATACACTCCAGCTAGTGTATAGAGTGGTATATCTTTCAATGCAAGAGACATTTTTGACTTCTCCCAATCATGTCACTGCCCTTTCAATACCCATCCTTCTTTAAAATGTTCATTTTCAGCGATTTCTGGAAATTGCAATCATTTCTGAGCTTACAATTTTCAACGCATTAATCGACTGTGAATGATCTACAGACAGGTGACATACATTTGACAGTTGATATCCAAGAAATGTCATGCAGTGTACATTTAGCACTTCACTCAAGTGCAGTATTCAGCTTCTTTCTCTAGACTTTGACATTTACATCAATGCAAACTTGGGTAAATAAAAGTTGGTTGTTTTTTTGGCCTTTGTTACAAACGTCAACAACAATTTACAAAGTATTTTCTTCTTAATTACCAGTATTTGTTTTCAGGTTAAACTTTAACATTATGAGTCATTTATGACTCATATTTTTTTGAAAGGTAACTGTGAGTGCATTTGTTAAATTTTCATCGTTGTAAAGGTGTCTTGATAACAAGACTACTCGTCTTAACATAATTAAAAACAACTTTGTTTTCTATGCCTAATAAGAGATAAGTGAAAGTAACACAAGGAATTTTGTTGATTAGAATCTCATCCAAGACTGTGCTTGAAATGCCAATTAATCTTTTTCATTATGGCAATTTTCGAAAGCCTCTCATCAAGAATTTACAACTCTTGGCACCACATCAGAGAGAACAAGCACTTTACGATTATGATGAACTGATTGCAGACGGTGTGGTTGCCAGGGCAACCCTACTTCAACATGGTTTTGTAAGAAATTAATGCTGCAGCCTCAGAAGGTGTATCATTGCTATCCCATTCCCCAGAGCCATTTGTGGTTACATTTTTTCATATTCTGTATTCAAGGGGGTATGGGCCATACTATTAAAGAGAAATGGCAAGATTGGAAGAATTAAGTCCTCAATTTAGGACTCAACACTTCCAGAATGTAGTTTACTATTTAAAGTTTCTGCTGTAAAAAAGTCATACTAGTCATACATTTCTTCGTTGTTATACAATCATTCTAAGAAAAAAACTGCGATGGTGAAATTTGTTGTGTAGCTACAGGATCAATTTCTACCAGGGCCAGAGATTAATTCAATACAGGTTAATTAATGCTTGTTTCTCCTCAAGTAAACAAATTCAAGACAAATCATACCAGCCTGAATGTACACTCTGGCCAGTGTTTGTATTGTTATATGTTTCAATTCATTTGGTTCTTGGGGCATTTTTTACTTCTCCCAATCATGTCACTGCTCTTTAAGATAGAAAACCAGAATGGAAATCCAGAATGGAAATCCACCAGTGAGGTGGAGGATGATGTTCCATGTTCGTGTCGGGGTTTTGTGTGAAGATGATGACTCACTCTACATTAATGTTGGCGACTTCCTTTAGGATAAAGAGGACCTGCCCCGCCCCCCTTGACTCCATTCTCATCCATCACCTGGAGAAAAGTCATTTTCATCTGAATGCTGTTGATATTAAAGGGAAAATCATTCTAGACTGACGGCAAGTTGCTTTGCAGAAAAATCAGCTTCAAACCTACAGAAAATTGTTTAGAATGACATAATAGTATTCACACCAGGCTGATCGCAAGTTGTTTCACATAAGAGCAAACAAATGTGGGAAACCACATCAGCGAAAGTTTGAGAAAAAACAGTCAAATGTGAATGAAATGACATTAAAATTAACAAATACTCACCCATCATGTCAACTTGGCAATACTATGTCCTTCTGTGTAAGCATCCCATAATTTCTTTTGTACACAAAATGTTGATGAATATTAATTTTCTCAGAAGAAAAAAATGGCCTCATCTTTGTACTTGCACATGTCCAGATGAGAACTTTATTCCTGTTCTTGTAATTTGTCTTTAAAAGCATAAAAATCTAAGAAAATTAAAGATTCAAAAGTGATATTTTTTTTACAAAAGAAATTTGGGTGTTGCTCACCTTGAATGTCACAATGTTGTTGATTTTGTAATGATCTTTTCAATCCCCCCCCCCAAAAAAAAAGAACACGTCTGATGTTTCTCAAACTTTCACTAATTTATTCTAGAGCTGATTTTTCTACTTTTACTTAAATTATTTTGCTTATCAGACTGGATAAAGATAGATCCATTGATATACTCTCATATCCCTCCACTTTACTATCGGCAACAACGTTCCACCCCTCCTCAGTCAAATTGATTTATCTGAAATTCTTTATGGAAGCATGCATTGACAAATTAGTTGTTAATGATTGGATGATGTGATCTGAAAGAAAAACTCCTAATTGTTGATGTGGATGCAGAGACATCAGTACATTAATCAATTTGTGATAATGAGATGCAGCGCCCATGTAATTTTTGAAAATCCACATAGGGTAGCAAGAATACACACATTTGTTAGAGGAAATGCTAGAAGAAATTCTATTTTCTTTTTGATATCAATACATTCTACACCTTGTAGAATTTTTCTCTTTTTAATTTGAGATGGTGTGTCATTGAATGTGCAGGCATAAAAATTTAGAAACACAGACTCAATACAGGTGCAAATCCACCTGTTCTATAGAACAACGATAAGGATCCAAGATACTGATTCTGACCAAATTTGACCACATCGCATCGGTAAAATGACTGACTGGCGAACAACACGTGATGTCAGATTAAAAATTCCACCGTACTGGTTAATGGTTACACCTGATGAAGATGATTTTCTAAGCTTGTATGATTTTTCTGCTTTCACGATCAAACCGCAAGTACGTCGCTAATGGCACTTGCGCGATAAATATGCATGGTTTGAAAATGCCAACCATGCAACAACTGTAGTAGTACATTTCTTGATACATATTCTTGCTGTTGTGAAATGGTTTGGACTAAACACAGTATGACCACTTTAAAAAGCAATTTTAACCCAAATTTCGTCCCAGTCTATGGCTTTCCTGTAATGGTAATAACGGACATACCCTGGCGGGTGAAATCAACGAAGAACGTAACTCATAATGAGGGAAACATGCATCATTCGAGACATTTTTGATGAATTGAATCAATCACGCATCATGGCCAGCCAGCATCTGGACTGAAGGGACGTGTCCATGTGCAGACTGAATGCAACATGAAACTCCAGACATCATTAGTGATGTGTGTGTATACATTCATGCCATAATCATTCAATTAAATCTCGTGGCAACATCGTGTGATACTACAAATTTAATCTCGCTGTGGTTCTGGGGAAGAAATTAGTGATTTTGCCATTATACCTTTGTGTGAGTCATTCCAGGTGATTGTCTCAAATATCACAGTTCATATTCATGTATGTATATTACCCTTTTTCATGCTACAAGTTGCTTACACATTGTATGGAGAAACGTTCATTAGAACAACTTATATGTTAATCCAAAATCTAGTTTTCGTCAATCAGCAGTGTTGGGTGTCTCGAGACGTGTCTCGGTCTCGAGACATGTCTCGAGACAGTATTTGGGTGTCTCGTGTCTCGTCTCGGTCTCGGACGCTAATTGTCTCGGTCTCGTCTCGGTCTCGACGGAAATGTCTCGGTCTCGTAGGCCGAGACATCAACAAGACACTAAAAAAAACCCCTAAATTTTGACGAGTCACTCTCAGATTTCTGCCTGACCTACAGCATAAAATGCACCGAACACGGGATTGAAGTTCAAAGACTAGAGAGTTGGATACATTGAAATACAGTCTGTACATTTGCACTTTTAGTGAACAAAGGTACCAAACTTTGGGCAGAAAACTGTCCTTACGAGGTGTACACCATGCGCGTGTATGGTCTGTCAATCTCGGAATACTTTAAACAAGTATTCGAGTCTGAAAATATAACCTTTTAAAGTTACCCTAGTGTTGAATACCCTAAACAGGTTTTCAAGTCTGAAAAGATACATTCCGTTGAATATACGCTAACCAAGTACAGGTATTTAAGTCTGAAAAGATGCCCTTTTAGAGTAAACCTTCTGTTAAAATATACCCTTTTTTCATGAGTTTCATACCATTTACACTGTACGCACATGTATCGTCCGGCCATGGAAACAAACGACCCTTTTACGTGTTTTTGTTGTGATAGTGGCCCGAGGGTTTTGTTTATTCACCAAGCTCCATGTCAAAGAAGAAGAAGAAAATATAAGGCCATCTCCGCCACGACAACAATTAATTTTGGAACTGTGCAAACATCTTGAGTGTGTATGGTGTATGTGTGTAATGTGGCGGGGGGGGGGGCGTGAGGGAATTGAAGGCCTACCAGTCCCCATTAACCCTTTTTTACATGTGGATGAGTCCCTCATTACAGCGCTCCATTTACAATGACAGATAACTGGATAACCACCTCCCAGCTCCTCCGGCCTTTCCTTGCACTGTCGCGACAAAAACACATGAGTACGCGCAATACAACTCCGTGTAATGTTGCCTTTCCACGTAAAGCCAAAGCTAAAGTTTTCTGTTTTAACAAATGTCAAACTCTCGTGTTTTCTCCCGTTTTACAGAATATCAATCCGCAGTTTTCTTTGCGCCTGTTTATTTTACTTTTCCAGATTGAAAAATATCACACACATAATACACAAAAAACCAACGCATGAAAGCTTACTAGGCCCATGGCGTTTTTTGAATTCGAGTTCGGGACATATTTGCAAGTTTACGGAGTGATTTTAAAAAATGTTTATTATTTATTTATTTATTTATTTTTTGAGGGGGGTGGGTGGGTTTCATCAAGCATCTTTTTGGTAAATTCAGCTTTATTCAATAAAAATTTTAAGGTTTCAATTAGGGTGGAATTTTGAGGCATTTTGTTTTCACTTTTGTTCAAAATGCTGGATCTGCGTCGTACCTCATTTCTGTGATTTCCATGGAGAATCCGCAACCCGGAAACTTTGGTTTTACTTTCAGCCTTCATCCCGACATAGGCTTCTTACTTGATACAATGACACATTCACTTTAGACAATTGTCCCCGCCACGGTGAACCCCCCCCCCCCCAGCCCCGCTCATAACGTTCCATGATTATGAAATGATGATTATGACGACGATGATGATGATGATCATGATGATGAGAAAAATGAAAATGATGATGAATGTAATGATAATGACATGATGAATGTATCAGGAATGAACTTTAAACTGCTGTAGTAGTCCATAATTGCAACCAGGTACGTAGGAAAATGGAAGAAAGTGTGTGCATTGTATAACAATTTAGTGTCTCGTTTACTGTCTCGGGCATTAGTGTCTCGGTCTCGTCTCGGTCTCGAAGGTAATTGTCTCGGTCTCGGTCTCGTCTCGGCTGATTCTGAAAACAAGTGTCTCGGTCTCGTCTCGGTCTCGGACGCTAATTGTCTCGGTCTCGTCTCGTCTCGGCTGAAGCCGTCTCGGACCCAACACTGTCAATCAGATAAAATTTTCATCAGTCTTTCACAAAGTGTTGTATTCTCATGCCAGACAAACAAATAGCATCAAACCTACAGAAAATTGTTTAGAATAACATACAGGGGGCTGTATTGCAATTTTTAAAACATGGAAGCATTTCAGAATATGTGATTTCAGCAGAATGATGTAGGTCTATCTAAAACAAAATTTCCACAGGCCACCTTCTATCAAAACTGTACACAGTTTTTGAACTCTTTTTTTTCTGCAAAAAAAAAAACACATTTTGAAAAAAAATGATGGTGTAGATTTGTAGAAAATATGTTAATATAAAATATAAATGTCAAAAAAAGAGAGAGTAATTGTAAATTTTGAATTGTCCTCAAATGTACATAATTCAGCACAACAGAGGGTAATACCTAAATCCAACACAGAAAAATACCTGTAGGTGCAAACTAGAGCATACATGAAGAAAGTCTCGGTGAATCACAATTTTGGAAAGACGTGTTTGGCTTCATATATGAATTCAGTTAATTATGTGTCACAGTTGTCCAGTCCAGATATCATTATAATACATCCAAAAGCCCCCCTGGGAAGGGTCAGCCTGTCACAAGGTGTTAAACACACCTTAGGTCCTTTCAATCAGATTAATTTCCCACGTGGATTTCATCTAGTAATATCTCATCCCTCCTCTTCCACCGGGCATCTAATGGCCATTGACCTGTATCATCATTAGCATCACCTGTGGGCTCTAATGGTTATTATGTCTTTAGGGATTTCTGGGCAGGGACGTTTATTCCTAGTTTGATAGGAGAGGTCAGCATTATACATGATGTATAATGTATTT
>JZLH01S0450635.1:9618-25159 GCA_001188425.1 Eucidaris tribuloides
ACGGAAGATCGATAATTAATTAGAAACACTACTACAATCTTGACGTTAAATTCTTTTTCGAATGTTTAGGACGTCATCAACATTAAAAACAACGAAAACGCTAGATTTGCATTATGAATAATATCAAAACTTAATGAAGTTTAGATGGCTATAGATGTTTATAGTGACACTTTTTTGTGCCAAACAGCTGCAGAATAGTGGTAGTTCTGTTTAACAATGTCACATACATTATTAAACTTTCCACTGTATAAACGCACAAAAAAAATGAATTGGAAATTTTGTGAGCCACTGACCAAAAGTACAATCTATCATCATGCTAATTGTTAAATATTTTGATGCAGCAAAACCCGAGTAGCTTAGGACATTTTAGGACTTACATGACCAATCAATCGGAAAGTCGCCTGTGAGTGCGCGCGCATGCGCGTAAGCAGGTATATTGTGCTTGGATCAAAACCTAGCCAGAGGTGTGTATTATATACTGCATTACGATTGGCCAATTGGAATTAGCAACTTTTGGAATGAAACATGATTTGGTGCCTAAAGATTTTCTATCATTCTGTTGAAATTTTTCAATGAAATATAATTCATTTTGTTTCCATGTTTGAAATCAATTTTTACGAATTTTTTTTTGATAATATATGGATGTACCTCCTGTTATGTATGTATATATGTATGTAAGTGTGTGTCTGTGCCTGTGCGTGTGTGTCAGCGTTGTAATGACTCGACTCGACTGGATTCGACTCGAGACTCGACCCCTTCGTGACTCGACTCGACCACTAGCTGACTCGACTTGACCATGACTCAGAAACGACCGGCCTGTTGATTTGACTCAACTCGACTCGACTGAACTCAGTTATTTAAGTACACCCAAAACCCTTATACGGTACCTCGTAGATATTCTAGCAATATATAATATACAACAATCTATAGCTCTTGAGCCTCTAGCGTGCCCCTCTTGTGTAGAGTACGGTTACAGTACAGCATGCATAGTTGCACATCAGGTCTCACACAAGACAAACCCCCCCCCCCTAAAAAAAAAAAAAAAACCCTACTAGTCTCCACACCAAGTAATCTCTTTCGTATAGAAACTTTGAAACTACATTTATGTACCTTTTGTAACCCATGATCAAGGCATGAAAACAAATCCTCCTCCAAGTCCTCATGAAACTAGCATGGGATTAGATTAGTGGAGAATGCATGTGTAGTCTTACATTATCTAAATTAAGACTGTTTATTGTAATAGGTAGTACCTACTTGCAGTCTTGTAAGCTCTGCTTTTTTATGATCCTATTCATTGGTGGGTCTGTCATGGGTATGGGAAGTCAGGCTACCATGTTTTATCACTGAAATCCATGTTGACTCGACTCGACTTGCCTCATTGCGTCGACTCGACTCGACTTGACTGGAAATTTCTGTTGACTCAATTCGACTTGACTCGAACGTTAAAGAAAATGACCCATCTCGACTCGAGACTCGAGCCTCCCCCCCATGACTAGACTTGAATTGTAACTCGACCTCTTATCGACTCGACTCGATTATAACACTGGTGTGTGCTGCGTTGTGTGTGTGTGTGTGTGTGTGTGTGTGTGTGTGTGTGTGTGTGTGTGTGTGTGTGTGTATGTGTGTGTGTGTGTGTGTGCGTGTGTGTGTGTGTGTGTGTGTGTGTGTGTTTGGGTCATCTTTTATGAATTTGGGGCACACATTTTTTTATCTATAAGATAAGACACGACGGATCATCCCGACTGTTTGATTCCATAATTCTTCTTATCTCTAGCTCCTTCTCAATCTTCATTCTATCGGTTGCTTCCTGTAACCTTCTCTCCATTTCTGCCTCTTGACGTCTTCTCATTTCAGTTTCGTGTTGTTGCTGCAGTTGCAGAAGCCTTGCATCTATCCCTGCTTGTTGACGTCTTCTTTCCTCAACATCTTGTTGTTGTTGCAAGCGCCTTGTTTCTCTTTCTACTTCTATACGTCTTCTGTGCTCGGCTTCAGCTTTCTCGTGTTGCCAACGTCTTTCTTCTCTCTCTTTTTCCATACATCTTCTATGCTGAGCATCTGCGTGTCGCCTTTCCATCTCTTCCCGTTTTAATTCACGTTCTTCCTCTTGACGTTGTCTTCGCTCCGCTTCCTCCATGTCCTCTCGTTCCTGTTGCCGGCGTCTTCTTTCTATCTCTTCCTCTTGGCGTCTTCGTTCGACTTCTTGAAGTGCCCGCTCCGCTTCTTCTCGCTGGCGTTTCTCCTCAGCAGCCTTCTGTTTCTCCTTTGCCAACCGTTGTCGGTGGAGGAAAATAAGGGTGTCATCTCCATCCGTCATACATCTGTCTAGCAGGTTTAGCGTATTCAGCTGGTATTCCAATTCGAGTTTGGGTTTATCTAAGGTAATGTTAGCCACTTCAAAAATATCAAACACTCCGGACATTTTAAGTGCCAGTTTTATATCTGTGACTGCTTCAGGCTCTGCGCTATCCACATGGGTGATGACAGCAATAGGGTAACGTCCTATATTGGAAACAACATGACAATGTAAAAACATTTAGCATTTTAATTCACGTAAAGTTCTATACATATACTACCAAAAGTAAAGTCTGGAATAAACGAAATGATATAAACTACGGCTTAGTTATAATCGCTTTAATTCCTAAATACCGCTTAACGTTGTCAAATCCAACACGAATGGTTCTAGGGGAGGAGAGTCCTTTGGGGCTCAAGCTCCTCCCCCCCCCAAAAAAAAAAAAAATGCTCAACCCCTACTTTGATTGCATAAATATTATATTAACAATTGATTTACCATTGACATGATTGAGAGATAAATAAACTAATTTATATGATGCAAATGAAGAGTTTGTTGGCAAAAACCGATAAACGCCATTTTTATGAAATTGAAACTACACACACTCAGCAATACCTAACAGTCGGTGTTATTTGATGATGAAATCATTTTAGCGGAAGACACATCCTAACTCGGAATATTTTGATCCAAAATTCGTGTTTTGTCGCAAAGACCGATGTCTAATTTTCGTTTTGTCGCAAAAACTGATAAGTCCATTCCGACCAATCGACGCATGGTATTTGTGTCAGTTGATCTCAAAATTTCGGCCTCCAGTAGTGCTTCAGGTTGCTGTTATTGTGTGTAGCGAGTACATAAGAACAGACCATTGAAATCAGGATTTTGGTAGTGACAGTTTTACAGTCTCATATTACGTGAAATTTTGCGCTCTTACTCCAAAGAAAAAAAATATTTTTATTGATACTTCTTAAGAATACAGTTTTAATTGTTTTGGCACTTTTGGGCAAAAAAATATCGATTTCGGTAAATAAATAAAAACCTTTGATAAATATGTTTTGGCAGACCTATTTCATGTAAAATATGCGCTGAATCCATAAAAAAAAATAGTTTTTACTAACCGTCCTTACACCGTTTCAAACATTTGGATTTCTTTTGGGGAGAAAATGACAATTTTTACCATTTTTGGTCAAAAATAAATATTTTAAAGCAAGTGAGAAAGTTTCCAAAAGCTCATTAAACTTTAACAAAATGAACGAAATCCAAAAAAAAAAAAAAAATACCTATTGACCACACTTTTAAGGGCCAGTTTCATTAAAATATAACATTTTTATCATTTTGGATGAAATTTAACAAAAACAAAACATTCAACATCGGTAGTACCACAATATGGACTTATCGGCTTTTGCGACAAAACGAGAAGTGGAATTATCGGCCTTTGTGGGAAAACACATTAAAAAAGCTAAAAATTTTACACTTTTCCCTTAAAGTAGATTTCTGAAAGTTGGACATTCTGTTGAACCTTACAGCATGAGGGTGTCATGCAAAAGAACTTTAAAAAGAAGTTTTAAAAGAAATTGTCCCAAATGGACTTATCGATTTTTGCGAACAGACTCTTCTTAAATCTATATGGATTGTGTCAAGTCAATGCGAGAAAGGCTGGTAGCACTGACTTTCCCCTGAGCCGGTCGCTGATCTGTGCCCAATTGACTTTTGGTGAAAAGGAAAGAAGCTGCAATAGGTGAATACGTAGTGAGCTCTATAAAATTATTGTTGTGTGTTTGTAGACACCAAGGGTGTGTTTGTACAACATACACTCTCGGAATATCCCAGAAATACAGAGCACTAACCAAGCACTTATAATTATTGATACCATATTGAAGAAGGTTCGTGATTTGTATATCACAATTGCAACCTCGGGTCCCCAAAATGATCCCCTCCCTCGCGAAAATGATAATAATAAATAAAAAATATCCCTTCAAGACATTTTTCATCCAAAAGCAGCAGTATAGTTTCCAAATATTGGGGCAAATGTATGTAGAAAAACGCCAACTAAGCAGCCTGTATTCAAATCTCTCTCAACAGCTCAATCTCATGGCCAATTTGGAACTTAGCCCGAATTTTCCTCAAGCCAAAAATATACATTTTCTTTGGAAACTGATTATGCGCAATTTTCTAATCCAGGGAGGAGAACCCCCTCCCAAATCCTCCCTAATGTGTATGTATATGTGACCCGTCACCACGATACCCTAATAAAGTCACACTACCCAAACGTAAGGAGAGTGCCAAATATCATAATTATGATATAAATTACAAAAGTGAAAATGTCAAAAAAATTAAAAGTTGTATTACTTTCACATTGTGCAAAATTTTAGATCTATATCTTACACGCAAAATAATTTTATTTCTATGTTTATGTTTTGTACGATGTGCAACTTTGTCAGGGTATCGTGGTGGCCGGTCACATATATGTCTCTAAGTATGGAAATCGAAGTCTGGCTGCTTGGTGTGGGTGTGGCCGGGTGAACCATGAAAGGAGCCTCCAAAAGAGGGCTAGCATCTCTGAAAAGTAACTTCGTGAAACAAGCGGGATATAATCAGGGCAGCCCGAGATTCAATGAAGCGCCATTGCCAGACTTTTCGTTGGTGGTGTGTAGGCGCCAGACGCCCTCAAAGACCCAAAGTCCCAGCTAGGTTAGTCCACGCACCTAAAAAGAGACTAACTATAATGCCGCGCACGAAAGATATCTACGGAAATATATTTTATCATAAAAACATGCACATTAATGAAACATGAAGGGACAATAAAGTAATATTTAATATGAATATGATGTTGATATTTCAAAAGTAAATTAACATGTGCCAGTTAGACTTCTTTCAAATGGTGGGGCAAAGCAGCCACGCAGCCCCAAAGACCACCCCCCAACACACACACCACCCCTAGGCTATGCCAGCTGAAAAGGTAACCTTTTGAAACCTTTTGAAAAAATAGAAAATCTGATAGTCAATATAAGAATCAAAGAACATAATCTATCAACCTCAAAATCCCTGCCTTTTACAAGGACTTTTTGTGACCCTGCGAACCCCAAATTAACATCAGTTCAGCAGTAAATGGCAGTCCATACCTTTGCCCTCACAGGATGCAATTTCATTAGGAAACACCATTTTTAACATTATCAGGTGCCTGTCCTCCTGGGCCAGTTGTACAGTGTATTCCCCAAAAATGGTCCAATCGGAAATTACTATTCTTAATAATTATATGAAAATCATGTATAACCTAGCCAATTTGGGTATTGTCATAAAGCTAAAAGACGATACTTTCCGATGCGATTTACTTCATATCATTTGGTTGTGTCAATACTGAGATATATTGAAGTTTCTGCAATGACACAAAATCGCGTTTGTCCAAGTATATTGTATGTTCTATACATGTACATGCAGGTTCTGCATTCAGCTGAACGAACAGATTTTTCAGGTTATACATTTCTAATTTCCATTTATTTGTGTACAAAAGTGCCACATAACTTTGACAAAAGACATAAAATGAATGAGATGTGCCGATCATCATGATGTCCGTGTGAATGCAGTCTGGTAAACAAAAGACATGAACATGTGCAATATCATTTCAATCCCGAGAAAGGGTTATTTGTATTTGTTTTTTGTTTTGTTTTCTAAATGATCATTAATAAACCTATTGAAATAGACAAAATGCATTTGAAATTTGTTTTAATATTGATTTTTGTAATTCAGTTTTTATGAGTTCTGTAAGTAACAATACCACCACTTCAATTGTCATCATGACCACAAAAGTGGGACAAACGTGATCTTGCCTGGCTGCACAAAAGTAATCATAACTTTGGAATTATAAACGTACATTAAATGGGATTAACTTTATCACAAAAAAAACTTTATTCTGCTTTGAGATGATACCAAATACACATAACTCTTGAGAAAATTGCATACCTGTACACTGTATAACACTATAACCTTCCCCACATCTCACACGACGTGTGAACAGTGGCAATTGACCATTTGATGAAAAATACCCATTTTCTCTGACGATACATCTCTTCGCCAATTTCACATGTATTAAAAATATAAGTGTGTGTTGTGTTTGTGTTGTTGTGTGTGTGTGTGTGTGTGTGTGTGTGTGTGTATGTGTGTGTATGTGTGTGTGTGTGTGTGTGTGTGTGTGTGTGTGTGTGTGTGTGTGTGTGTGTGTGTGTGTGTGTGTGTGTGTGTGTGTGTGTGTGTGTGTGTGTGTGTGTGTGTGTGTGTATGTGTGTGTGTGTGTGTTGTTGTGTTGTGTGTGTGTGTGTGTGTGTGTGTGTGTGTGTGTGTGTGTGTGTGTGTATGTATGTGTGTGTGTGAGTCACGTTTTACTTTTCCTGCCAAGCACATCATGTAAACTGTGACATTAAACACTCGATAAGGTTTTGAGCATTTACCCTTATCCGAATATACAAGTGAATGAACAAAATAGCATACCCTTTTGGCACTTTTTCATGGTCGAAGCATATGACAGAAAATGATACAGTCCCACGGCTAATTTAAAAAGCACTGCGTGTGGCAGAGTCACTATACACGCAATAACTCATTCACCTTACCTTGGTGAAAATGGAGAAACTGCACCATCTCCTGTAGTCCATTTATGCTTCCTTCAAGGTCATGATCCGCGCTTTATTGATTGATAAATAAAAAGACAAATGTTGGTTATCAAGCACAGTCAAATCAGAGATTTAATTTTTCCAAATTAGGTCACACCATCCATTTAAATGGTGAAATCCAGTCGTCTGCCATTCTTAAAGGGAGAGGTGGCCAGCAACTAACAGGAATAAGTTAAGACAGATTTTGGGGTAACTGTCAGTTCTTGCCAACCAATCAGATCGTACGTGCGCTGGCCTTGACCTGAAATGATGTGACCGATGCATGCCTCCAGATGCCTGTTAATCGCGCCGTATTAATTTAGGCACGTTTTGAGTCATTAAGCTCCCCCCGTAGCTGTTTCGACGATCTTCTTCTATGGAGAAATTTCGCAAAGATGTAAAATCAACAGAAATTTACTATTTTATATAAGGCCTTGCCATGTACCATAATTCTCACAATACTCACAATGTCTATTCCTTTCTTAACTATTCCCGGTTAGTTGCCAGCTACATCTTCGTTTTTAGGGGTTAGGTGATTTTATGCCTCCTCCCCGAAGGTTGAGGAGGCATGTTTACAAGTTTTTCCTTCCTCCCATCCGTCCATTCTTGTGTGTATGCGTCTGTATGGAACGAAAACATTATCTGATGGGTCTTTAATTTTAATCTTTAATTTTAAGAGACCAATGTTAAGTGTGACATTATCAAAAATAGTTAAAGAGTTCAAGTCAATAAAGGAGAAGTGTCGATAAGATAGGTGGAGTTTGAAAAGACTCCAATAGCCTTTTTTGTAATAAAATAATACAATCGATTGTTGCAAGCTACTTCAGCTTGTTCCTGACCACACGATACTACGATAGTTTAAATAGGGCAAGATGAAGGCATTATACAATATGAAAATAGTTTTCTTTAGTATAATCATATCAATTGTGAGTTCACATCACTTTCAGGCTTGTCATGGGCAATAAGTTTAGAGACATGTTTACATTTAGAATACCTTTATTAAAAAGAAGAAAAAACATTTTTTTCTTTATTTCTGTATAAAAATCCGACATGTAGGCGAACATTTTACGTCTGAACCGGGGCGTCGATCTTGATTGCTAGGGCGGTTTCCCACTTAAAGTATTGAGTGTGGACATATCGGGCCATATGCATCAAAACGAGTAATTGCTTGTAAAGCATACGATTAAGGTCAATCTCTGTTTTAATGAAATCCTTTTGCAGAACCTATTACAACGGAAGTAGTAATTTCTACTTCTATCAAGCGACTGCTTCAAAAAGTATGCATAAAATGATTTTATTGCTTGTCCTTATACAGGCAATTGCTTTTTTTCAAGTTGTGTAATACCAGCTTGAGTGCTCTCGCTAAATCAGGACCTTCGAGTTTAAAACACGTTCATGCTCGTAATAGACCAAGCCAAAGCTGCACAGGAGAAAAACAAATAAAGAAAAACTTGCTACTGAAATATCAAGGAAAATACCTAGGAAAATACCCAAGGTAGGGGGTAAAATATTTTCCCCATTACTGGAGGTACAGGGCGTCTTTTAAACTGTCGTTTTGAGCCCTGGCCATTAGTGGGGAAGCTAAGTTGCTTCTCTCCACACGTATGACGTTTGGATATGTGACCTGTCATCACGATACCTTGATAAAGTCGCACATCTCATGACAAATAAAAATAGAAAGAAAAATACTTTGAGTGAAAAACATAAATATTTGAATTTTTTCAACATGTGAAGTTCATCAAACTTTTGATTTTTGAGGCTATGCACATCACTTTCATACTTGATATCCTAATTACGATATTTGGCATTTTCCTAACCTTTTGGATATAACGAGTTTATCAGGGTATCGTGGTGACAGGTCACATATACTTTACGGAACCCGTGTTCGCGAGGGGTGAAGTCGCTATTGTATCGTCGGCGTTCATCCGAACGTCGTATCGCTATACGACAGTTTGATTGACCGCGCCTCGAGCGAACGCGTTCAAACCAAACTGTCGTATCCATCATTCATAATACACGTAACATACGGCAGTTCGGTTTTGAACGCGTTCGCTCGAGGCGCGTCAATCAAACTGTCGTATAGGCGATACGACGGTTCGGATAAAACGCCGGACGATATGATTGCTAAAATTTCAGGAATTGCTCAGTAATTGCAAGCAAAAGTTTGAGTACAAGATATTGTATGCAGGGCCGTCACCTACGCGGGGTGGGGGTGTGAACACCCCCCCCCCCATTGCTTTGGATATCGTCGGTAAATCTGCGCTGCCGTCGGAAAAAATGGAAAAAGGGCGTGAGAAAAAAAAGAAGGAAGGAGAAAGAAAGAAGAGAAAAGAAAGGGAAAAGAGGAAGAAAGGGAAAAGGAAGAGAAAAAAGAAAGAGAAACGGAAAATGAGAGGAGAGAAAAGAAAGGAGGAAAAGGAGGAGGAAAGAAAGAAAAAAGAGAGTAAAGGAAAAACAAGAAAATGAATAGAAGAAAAGAAGAAAGGGAAAAGATGAAAGAAAAAAAATCAGCGTAGCCAAGGGGAGGGGGTGGGGGGGGGGGCAATTGCCCTCCAATAGTGCTTTTCCGAGTTTTGTCGGTACATATACATGTATACATTTTGTGCCGACAAAATGTCTCGAGTACCGACGAAAATAAGCCAAGAAATGTAAAAACGCAAAATTTTTCAAACTCGCTCGCATAACGTCCAAGATTTTGTTGACAGTGCTTTGCCAATGATTTGTCAATCATTTTATAATAACGTCATGTCGTCGGTGAAAGAGAACCACGTCATCTTGTACCGAAAAAATGTCTCATGTACCGACAAAAATAAGCCAAGAAATGTCACTTTTTAAAGTGTAAGAACGCAAAATTTTTCGAACTCGCTCGCTCTGCTCGCTCGCATAACGACCAGGATTTTGTTGACGGTGCTTTCTCGGTAATCTTATTATCATAACGTCATGTCGTCAGTAATAGAAAAGAGAACCACGTCATCTTGTGTGAACGAAATGTCCCAATACCCATCAAAAAATGCAATAAATTATTTTTTTTAATGTAAAAATGCGAAAATTTTCAAACTCGCTCGCTCCGCTCGCTCGCAAATTACTTTATAAACTTTTTTTACCCACAAATTGTCAGTCATAATGGTATGGCATAAATAAAAGAAGGGGAAATGTTATTGAATAGTAAGATGAAAAACGAAACCAGTGAAAATGTAATCAATCGCACCGCCACAAAAAAAGGCTTAAGAAAGGCAATGTTTGTTAAAAATATGACCTCTGTTTAAATTTCAAAAGGTGAGGAACTTCAAGCCATAGAAAGGGTCTAATGATATTGGTATATATTTTGCCCCCTGACCATTTTGTTAACCTGGAAATCACATTTTGTCGATACATATTTATGAGATAATAAAATTTATATCCCCTGATAGACGAGCGTTCCTGACGCTTGAAAACTGCATGATGTTTGGGCGCTCGCTCGCTTAAAAAAAAGAAAAACACAAAAAAAAACACTTTCATAATAAATAATTAAATTCTGTTATTTCATGTTAAGTAGGAACCCCCTCCGAGATCCTCTCCAATTTATCACAAAACAACATTTGCAACAACCTTTGCACAAAAATGCCAATAATGCATTCCTTCATGAAAACATGGCCGCTGAAAACACATATTTTCAAGGAAAAAATGTCAATTTTTCTCACCCTGAGAGGGGACATATTCCCAGATCCTCCCTTATTTATCGCCAATCAACAATTGCCACATCTTTTGCACGACAAAAAGAGAGGTCAATCATGCATTCCTTCATGAAAAATGGGCTCTGAAACTCACCCTTTCAAGGCAAAAATGTCAAATTTTCTAAAACCTGGGAGGGGAAGCCCCTCCCAGACCCTCCCCAATTCATCACCAATCAACAATCCCCACACCTTTTTGCACTCCAGCAAAAATATAAGATTTATGTGTTATTTCAAATGGAGATCGAAATATAAATTTTGGAGCGTGAGCATAATACTATGGGTACTTGGATCAAGAATACTTAATAGGGTGGAATCGCCCCCACCCCATCCTGAAAACTAATGGTTACCTCTGTTTACGCCCTTCAAACAACCGTTACATTCGGCATTTTCATTTTTACCAGTCGGCAAATTGACCATGTACAACCCCCACCCCCATTCAATGTGGTCTAGTGACGCCCCTGGTCATACGTTGAAAACAGTCACTAATGTCGGATCATGTCGGATATGCCCAAATAATACATAATGTTTTTTAGTATAAAATGTCAGGAAAAGTCATCAGATCTGAATGAAATTTTTAACAAGGTGTAAGAGAGGCGAAGTAAAAAGTGATTAAGATACACAATTGAACATGCCCCGAGCTTTATACGGTTGTAATGTATTGCCGTCGGTAATTTATGGACAAATTTGTCGTAATTAGGCTTCTTCACCCCCCCCCCCACAACTCAAAAAGGTCTAGGTACGCCCGCGATAGTATGATTGTTAAAATCTTCAGGAATTGCTTAGTAGTGGCAAGAAAACAGTTTGAGCACAAGCAAAGTGTTATACATACGGAATAAAACAATCGCATGAAATCCATCTTTGTCTGAAGCAGTTTTATCAAGCGCTCATGTGTATGGTCCATTACATTCCTGGGAAAACAAAGGTGGGTGAGAGAGGGAGCACTACCTATTACGGGAGTTATAAAAGATCGCTTCACTGACGTGTACAAATTTGTGCATGTTTCTTTCCCGTTAGCGAACGAGGAATGATTCCCTTGACCACTTCCTGAATGCATACCTATGAGAGAAATTCAGTTGACATATATTGGTTTTGTTAGACCGGGTAAACCTCGGGCAACCTATCGTTTACTGATTTGTAATTGTGGCAGGAAGCCATCTCTTCTGTTTATTTATTTGTACGCATATGCGTTCATGCAAATGGCTAAAAAAATTGCCATTTTTTATGTATATGGCCAATCATTTTGCCCACCCCACATATTTAAGACAACTTGAAACAAAAATCAGAATACGTTTAAAAAGTAGTTCAATGAACTACAAAACCATTTAAATTGGCATTAAAGTAATACTTAATATCCACAATTATCAATGTTTCCCATCATTTGCGCGCTAAGGTTTATTTTCTCGCATAGACCCTTCAATCGGAAAATGGACCAACACCCTGGGTTTGGGGAAATCATATTCCACAACAAAATAAATAGATCCCCACACAAAGTTATCCTGGTTGAAACCAACAGTATTCCTGATGGCGAGCACATTTCTGGTACAGTTCAGTTCTGTACGGGGTTCAATTTCTATTACGGTCATGCAAGAACCAACACTAGTTTCAACCACAAATGTGTACACCAACTTGAGCATATCTCCTGGCTGGGAGAATTTATTTGAATTTGATTACTTGTGGAGAATCAAGCATTGACAGTCAAGCGCTTAATCAATGTATGAAATTAATCTGGTGCCTTGATAGATATTGATCCCAAGCAAAGCTACACGACAACTTTGCCTGTCAAACTTTCTACCGATGGTGATTGTTTCAAAAGTAATCACTATTTGACCATAAAATGTACATATCAGAAGCCTTCAGCCTTGTACGAGTTTCATTCTAAAGCAAAGCAAGGACTTCTTTCAATCCTGTTATTTCCCTTAAATTCATAACTGTTATGTTCATGCTTGATTCGTCTCAAATAAACAAACCCATGACTAATTCTTCCAAATAAGATATGGACTTTAAAGCTCACTACTCACCCCTTGGCTAAGGGCCAGTGGTAAGTTTCCTTTTTTGCGGAGGGGGGGGGTTGAAACTGTCAAAATATTCTCTTTGCTCTACACAAGAAATAATTTTAATAAGCGGAAATGTCAAATTGAAAAAGTCAAATTTGTAATACGCAGTCATATTCACCAAGCACATTTTTGTCAGAAAGTGTATCGAGAACAATTTCCCTCTCTTTTCGTCCCTCTTTCCGATTTCCGTTTTTTTTTCTTTCGTTTTCTGTTGGTGCCTTGATTTGGGTGATGTCTTCGTGTTAGGCTATAATTAAATGTTAGGCACCAAAATAATCTTCCCTGAAATAAAGTAGAAAAAAATAGCCTTTACCTGAAGACAAATACAACGCATCCAATCACATCGGATATCTCTGCTTCTACGTCGGGGTCAGTTTTCTTGTCGGTTTTCTCTTCAGAGTCAGTTTCTTGGTCGTGTTCAGTTTCCTCTTCGCCTCCCAAGAAATAACATCAGTATATCCTCTTTTCCCCTCTGTATACAAGAAAACAAAGAGTAATATACTATCCTAAACTGAGTATTGTAATCATTGTTTTATGCATGTTAGATAGTTTTTTTATTTACCTGCGAAAACACAGGGCTGATATCCAACATTGGCAACATTTGTGGACCTAATACAATAATATATCACAATATGCGTGTGTGCCTGTAATGGTAAAATGAGTAAAATAAAATGAGATTTTTAAGCAGATGGTGTATGCAAGACAACATGAACACCGGAGCAGTTGAGAGCTGAGCTCACTGTGGAGACCTCGCGACGTCCCGATGCGTCGGGACGTCGCTGCTGACTCCCGCGACTCTTAGGTCGCGGCAGCCACGGCGACTCGATACAACAGACATGGTGACTTTCTCGCGACTAGCAGGAGAATGAAGTCTCCAAAAAATCGAACATGTTTATTTTAGACTGTGGATATTCACCCGACAGCGGGCTGACGCAATGATAGGTTTTCGACCGATAGCTACCACGCAGTGGAGTTACACAAGAAGAATTTTTGTACTAGAGTTCCCCACTGTTGTTGCAACATGTACGATCAAATTTTCCATTGGCGATCCCAACAAACTTGCCGGGGGATGCAGACAAAAAAAAACACCTGCGTAGCCGTATATACTTCTGTTAAACGATCAATTGATTGGTCAGTCGTTTTCATGAGTACAAACAGTTTTGACCGTGCGGGTTATAGGAACGAAATATTTCGACATTTCCTTAAACCAGCAGAGGGCTTGATACGACTATTTGAGTGTCACAGGCGTCGTTACCTGGAACGGATGTGATAATGGTGGGCTAAGGAACCCCTCCCCCATTCTAGGGAGATTAGAGGCTCTTTTTGGCGATTCTGGACAGTTAAGTTAACAGACTACGAAACTGTTTTGTGATTTTATTCATGTTTTTCTTTTCGGTTCTTTCTTTTTGTTGGGGGGGGTGGGGTGTCTTCTTCGGTCAGTGCATTAATGAATTCCCGGGGGTCCGATCCATGTTTTGGATTGGCGGGGTGGGGGTCGGCAAAGCATGATAAAAATGGCAATTTTTGGCGCGCTCTGGCAAATCGTACAAGACAGTTTGCGCGCAAGCGCACTGAAAAATTGACATTTTATATGTTTAACAGTTATTTGTTAATGCCGTGTAAAATGTGCTTTTATATGGTTTCCAATGCTTTTCAAACGTATATTTGCCAATGCCATATTATGATTTTTTTTTCATGTTGTCAAAATTATTGGGGCAGTGGGCAATTCCGATATGTTTGCCGAAATATTTCTCATGGCGGGGGGGGGGCGAATCCGCCCCCCTATGAAAAAACAGGACTCGGGGACGCTTCTGAATGCATTCCGTAGAGACCACTCTCCCCATTGAGTGAAATTTTACTTTACTGTTGAGAATATAGATTTACCGGTCAGCATGTATTTAATGTCTTTGGAATTTATTCTAAATTATTACCTCCTCCAGACGAAGTTTGCAAAGGGGTATTGGAATCAGCGTAGGGTCCGGGAGCGTCGTTCCATTTTGCGGATCCACTCTCAGTTTTGACAATGCCTAATTAAATTATGACACACACATTGAGTCTTGCGGTGCGAAAATGGGCAAGACATTCTCTCTCTCTCGCTCGTGTCGGAATTCGTTGCTATGATAATGGCTACTATGGCAAAGAATCTCAGGGATCGTTGATGGGTGGGAGGTATTTAATAACTATCGTGATATTTATATTACGTATACTGTTGTTACCGCGACAAGATTCATATTTTGCGTGATTTGAAATGCGGTTGTAAATCTAATATTATCTGTTGTTGATGATATATGTCATATTATGCTAGGCCAACGCATGCTTACGAATGTATTTTTTTTATTGAATACATTACACATAAATTGCCGCTTTTTACCCAAATATTAATACTGTGTATCATTTCTATTCCCAGATGGATAAGAAAAAAAAACACACACTCGAAACAAATGAGTTTATTCTGTTTCCAGCTGCTGATGTGCTTTTCTATCTGCTCATCAATAAATTGATGGGCTACCCGGGGAAATAATTGTCTGTCTCCAGCTAATAAAAAGAAAGACTACGTACTGCTTGTATCCTAGCTTATTTCCCCCCCCCCCCAAAAAAAAAACACCCTGCAATAAAAATCAATACATCCCCTCTTCTCCCTCTCATTCGTATCTTTTAAAGATTGACATACAGTAAAATGATTTAAGATAAATAGTACCTTTTGTTTGTCAGCTGGGAAAAACAGCAAAGAAATACAAACAAACAAAAATAATCAATCATTGGCACAAAAAAACCCGCATGGTCTGCTTGATTGCCCCCAAAGAAATTACTCCTATTCCAAACTGCTGATTCCTTTGTATTTCC
>JZLH01S0450713.1:0-15104 GCA_001188425.1 Eucidaris tribuloides
ATGAAATTTGCATGCGCATAGAGCCGGATGTAAACTACACGACCGTATAGTAAAATCTGAAAAAAAAATATTTTTTTCCATTTTTTTAAAGTAATTAATTATGCAAATAAGTGCATAAAATTATGTTTTTGCCTATAACTTACTTACAATAGCTAGTAGAATACCAATTTTTGGTGAAAATGTTCATTCTGATATTTCTCACAATTATCTACAAAAAAATTTGCCGAATTGGAAATAATTTCTTATGTATTTTATTGTTTTGTGAATTTTTTATGTATTTCTCTGTTTTTTTGACCTTTTGTTTTCCATTGTATTTTCGATGAAATTTGTTGGGGACACTTTTGCAATCATAAATAGCATAAAATTAATTCATTTCAACCATTAAAAGCAACAATAATCATACATTTCTGATTTTTGGCTGAAAACACAGTTTCCATTGGTATTGTACACGAAATCATGTTTTTGAGCATTTTTTGTGTTGACATGCATGTATAAAAAGTTGTGCAGCATCGTAACGGTATGTCCGATTTTCGCGAAAATGGTCTCATAAGATGCGCAAGACTTGAAAGTAAAAAGTCAGCGAGCGACGCGGGCAAAAAGTTTTGCACGGCGGCATGGTCGCGAAATTCGTCGGGGGGGGGGTCAAATTGACCCCCCTCCCCCCAAGTCTAAGAAGTTTCAATTGGATTTAGAGTATAGACACAAGGGTGGTTACATGTCAAACATTCAAACATTTCTAAAGTTGAAGGCTGTAGAGAAGCTTCTTTCTCTCTCTTTGTTGGTTAAAAGACGAAACGACTCAGTCTTGGAGTTTTAACAAATTCTGTCTTTTATTCAAAGATAAAGCCATTGTCTAAGTCTGATCTTTTGTTTCCATTGACTGTGTTGTGCCATTTAAATATCAGTGGATTATGATCCATTTTTGCAATTTTTTACTTTTGCACCTTGGGGGATAAAAACGCATGTGATCACTCATGCATAAAATTTATCTTCAAATTACAATCACAGGCTGAAAGAGAATTAAATTGCCTTTAATTTGATATATAATTCATTGATTTTTATTAAAGTTATATATTACAAATGTGAACTTGAAAAAGTGTTTACTTTCTTTTTTGCTGAGTGTACAAAGGGCAAAGAATGAAATTTAACTTTTAAAACACTACATAACATAGAATTTGATCTTTCAAAACCCTCAAAACTTATGACCCTGCTTAAATTACTGTATATGGCATATATTGTATATGCTGAATATTTTGCGGTGGTTTTATTTTCGCGAATTTCGCAACTTACTGAACGCGAAAATTTTCACTTCCTGACATTTCTGTGCAAAGTGAATGCAAATACAATAAAATCGCGAAAATATACTCTCGCGAATTCCCTGTCTTGAAGCAAAATCGTGAAAAAATACGGATGCAAAATATATGGCGTATACAGTATTTTTCTCACAAATATTTTTGTGAATTTGTTTCAAGACACAGAATTTGCAAGAGTTTAATTAATCTGTAATTTTATTACAGTTTCATTTGCTTTGTATAGGTTTACAAGGAAGTGAAAATTCCACGGTCGTTTATCTGCAAAATAAAACTAAGTAAAAAAATAAACCACAGGGAAATAATCAGCATATTGTCGGTTGAGAAGTAGAAGAGCATTAACTCAATAAACACTGACAATGAGAAGGGTGCTAGCACCATTGTCTTTGTACAGTAACCCTGGTTCTCAGTAGACCATATACAGTATGTCATTTTGCAAATGCACACCTTGCACTCTGTACAGCCGTTGAGCTGGTGTGGGCGTGCTCCAATGCTGCATTCAGTTTGGTCCTGAGATCTTTCTCCCTCTCTTCCGACTGCAAGGCCTCCTGGGTGTAGGTGTCTTCCATCTGAATCAGGTGGGTTCTCAACCGATCCAACTCTCTCGTCAACTTGAGCTCACTGTTCACTCTGGCCTGAAACTGAATGCAAAGGATACACCAGTCACATTGGCACGTTGGAATGGAACTAAACATGTAAACATATATCGGGTGGGTAAAGTAAAGGTAAAGTTGGTGGTTTATAATGTCTTGGAACAGCACCTTTGAGACTGCTCTCTCACAAATTTATCGTCCCCCATCATTAGACCACATAAGCCCGGACAGATGTGAACCCCCTCAACTCCACGGGGAGTATTTCTAGCCCAGCTGCCACAGAGGCGATCCAGGCAGTTTTGCCTCCAACGGGACTTCTCAGTATTATTCCTTGTGGTTTGACATCTCTGAAATAAGCCCCTACATTTGAAATATACTTAAATGCTTTAAGAAAAATCTGATTTCATTTGAAACATAGGCTGAGCTAACTTGGGCTTGATTTTATCTTCCACAGTAGTCTATCCCCAGTGAACAAAGACTGTGTTTCTGTCAGGTGGGACATTCAAACAAAACACTAATATCATTACTTAAAGATTGTGTCAGGGATGTGCAAGTCCATTACTTCCCTTCATTATCAATACCAAACGGTAGTTTAGTACTTACAAATGGTGTGCTGAAAGTTTGAGATCCATACTTCATGAATTTGTTGTTTTATGAGAAAAACTAATAACGACATGTTACCAGAATGTTGTTCTTTCCGTGAGTTTCAATTTTGCTCAAACTGTGAATCGCGGTTATTGTGTAACGTCGGAAGACCAGCGCAGCGCATTTGACGTCGCAGATTTTTTGAAAATGCTTCCCAGTAATTTGAAAAAGTATGAAGTTTAACCGTCCAGATTTTCACCAAAACTCAATATTTTACCCCAAGTCTCTATGAGAGGTGTTTATTTATATCGATCTTCACATTGGATATGATTTCAACTGATTTCATTCATTTAGATGTTTTTTGACGTGCAAATCAATGACACAATCTTTAAACAGTACATACATTAAAAAAAGCATAACATGCAAATACACAGAGAATGAATCATAACTACACAGCCTTCTAAAAGAAAGGCCCCATAGCAACAATACTATGGGATGTCTCATGATACTTTATATGTCACTGCTAAACAATTTGTTTCCTTAAATATCAGAAATTCCATCATGTTTAACCTGCTGTAGAGATTATTCTTCAGTTAAGGCCCATAATAAATATTATCATTGATAATAATATATTTCTACATTGCAGGAACAACTTATGATCTCCACTACCCTCTTACCTCCTGCTGTAAGTGCTGCAAATCTCCTTGACTCTTTTCCAGTGCTAGCAGTGATTGATCCCTCTCATGCTGAAACCTCTGAGCTTGTGTCTGCATCGCTTCTGTTTCTGTCAGTAACCGTCGAACCTCCCCCTGGGTGTCTGCCTCGCTCTCCTGTACCAGTTTGGTGAGGGTCCCACATTTGTCCCTCAGCGCACCGAGCTCAAAATCCTTCTCTCGGACCTCGGCTGCAAGTCTGCTCATGAAGTCTTGTTGCTGTCGAAGTTCTCCGTCTTTATTGTGGACGGAGTGTTCCAGGTTGGTGATCTCTTGGCGAGAAGACGTGAGCTCTTGCTCCGCGGTCTGGAGTCTTGTTGATATTTGTTGGGTGTGCTGTTGCAATGCCCGATTCTCATCCGTCTTGGACTGCAGCTCAAGACCGACCCTCTGAAGTTCGTTGTTCTGCTGTTGGATGACTGCATCACGATCGAGGATGGTCTGATCCTGTTTGTCAAGCTGTTGCTTCAAGGTTGCCATCTCTTCTTTCCGTTTCTCTAACTCCATACTCCTGTCCCTGATGAGGCCATCCATCTCTAGCATGGCATAACCTTGAGATTCCAACTGATCCTTTAACTTTCTGACTTCCTCATTCTTCTCCTCCTTGTCTGCAATAGCCGCTGGTGTCTGTGACATAACTTTGTGATGTTCTAACTGCTCTTTTAACTTTACAATTTCTGCCTCTTTTTCTTCAAGTACGTTTGCAGTGAGGTCTACAGGTGGGGGAGCCATTTCCTGTATACTTGCACTCTGTAGAGTAATAACTGGTTCCTGGATGATGGCTTGTCTCTTGTTCAAGTCTTCTATCCTCTGTTTGTACTCCTCAATCTCCTGCTCCATCACAGTTACTTTTTCACTACTTAACGATTCCTTGTCTTCCATCTCTTTGTTCTTTTGATTAAGTTGAGCTACTTGGTCAGTTAAGTCACTTGACTGATTCTGTAACAAGGAAACTGACTGTTTCTGTTCATGAAGTTCTTCTTCTAACATTGTTTTAGCTTTGAGTACATCATCGAGGTCTACTCGAGCTTGAGTCAAAGACTGGTTCTTCAGGTCCACTTCCTGTTCCAGAGCCTCACACTTCTGCTGAATGAGGGCACCCTTCTGCACTTCAGTATTAACCACACCAACAAGTCTCTGCACTTCTTCATAGTAGGTCAAGCTCTCTTGGTGCTTCTGATGGATGCTCACTACGAGCTGATCCCTCTCCTCTCTCAGGATCTTGTTCTCTTTCTGCAACTTTTCGCTTTCCGACAAAACCCCGGATATCTGGGTACTGTCATTGGGCGCAGTAGCCTGAAGCACCTCCAGTAGGGATTGATTTTTCTGCTTCAAAGCCTCAATCTCGAGATCCTTATCCTGTATGAGGCGAGACAATTTCTGTAGGGCTTCTTTCTGCATATCATTACGGGGTCCTTCTGCCGCATGATGAAGCTCTTTGACATCCTCCTGTGCCTTCTCCAATGCGGACTTCTGCGCTGAGATTACCTTCAGCAATTTATGCACCTCATTCTTGAGATTACTTGCCTCCCTTGTCTTCTCGTTCAAGACTGTCATCATCTGATGGCGTTCCGATTCCAAAGTCTTCACTTTCATTTGATTTTTGTGGAGGTCAACCAAAACGCTGTTACCCATTGTTGAAGCAGATTTGTCATCCAGTCTGTCAAGCAGAGTTTGCCGTTCATGCTGAAGCATGGCAATCTCTTTTTCGCGTTCCTGGATCACCTTCTCATAGTGCTTCTCGTTATCGCTGATAGAACCATCTTGCCCCTGCAGCACATTACTTGAGCTTTTACCAAATGGACTGGTTGCTAAAATTGCTTCGTCAATGGAGTCAGTGCTACCATTCACTTCACCATTCTGCATGGGCTGCTCAGCTGGCTGCTGTAGCTGCCTTGTGATATTTGTCACTTCTTCTCTCAACCTTGTCACATCAGCATCTTTCTGTTCGTTGAGTTTTCTGAGATCCTCAATCTCAGTTTTGAAGGCCAACAGGGATTTGTCTGTCCTTTTCTTTTCCTGTGTCAGCCTCTGCACTGTTACAGTCAATTCTAATATTTCTGCATCCCTCTCATGACTAGCATCATCTAAGAATTGTTCATGATTCTCCAACTCTAATCGACTTGATTCCAGTTGCTGTTTGAGTTCTTTTATTTCAAGATTTTTACGTTCAAGCTCCTGTTCTAACATGTCGGCAGTTGTCCCCTGAACACTTCTACTATTGAGCTCACTGTCCATAGTGGTTACTTGTTCCCTAAGAGATGAAATTTCTAAATCCTTATCAATGGTCGATCTGTTGAGTTCTATCAACTGATTCTCTTGGTCTGTGATTCTGCTGTTGAAGAGCTCAAGCTGCTCCTGTAACTGCAGCAACTCTTGGTCCTTACTGTCTAACGTGTCATAAAGATGTTGACTATCCTCCTTACTAATTCCAAGACTTTTCGGAAGATTCTCGGCATCTTTAAACGAATCAATTGCAGCTTTTTGTTCATGTAACAAAGCTACCATTTCTTGTATTGTCTCATCCTTTTGCTCTTCTGATGATTTCAGAGTCTTGATCTCCATTTCCAACTGAGTAATTAACTCTAGCGTGTTTGTTTCTACAGAAGATTTGCTTGCAGCCGCTTCAGTTCTCGTTTCTTCAAGTTCCTCCTTCAAATTTACAACCTCTTGTGTAACCTTTTCCAAGTTGACCTGCAAGTCATCTCTATCTTGTACCTTCTTGTTTAACTCCTTAACAGTTTCTTTGGATTGTTCAACACTTTTTAAGAAGTGTGCATTTTCCTCAGCAAGTGCTCTTATGTCTGCTTCTTTTTCTTTGACCAATTCCGCTAACTGACTCTGACTTTCCATCGTTGAATCTAGTATTTCCTTTGTGGTGAGAAGATCATTCTCCAACTCCTCACATGTCTTTTCAAGTTTCTTTTGATTGTTTTTATCCTCCTTCTCATTACCTTGAAGCTCATCAACATTTGACCTCAATGCATGCATGTCTGCATGACTCTTGTCTAGTTCAAGTTTCAGTTCTTCAAATCTTGTCTGAATCTCGTAGCTTGAATGTCAACTACCAGTCTTGTATTTTCCTCTTTCACAGAATCTAATTCTCTGTTTTGTTGTTCCAGCAAACGCTTATGTTCATTCAAGGAAGTGGTCAATTGATGAAGCCTGCTTTCTCGATCATCTATACTAATATTGAGTTCCTCGATTTCATGAGTAGTCCGTGAAAGTTCGTGCTCAAGATATGCCATTTTGTCATCAGCTTTACCATCAGTTTCACTCATTCCTTGCACTTCAGTGGTACCTAACTTTGCTGTCAGAGCAACAACTTGAGCCTGCAATTCCTCTCGGCTTGGTAGATCTACGGCACCGCTACCACTCTGTTGCCATGCCAACGCATCCTCTTCCAGTATCTTCACTCTACTGGCATGTGAATCTACCAACTGCTCCATCTCTTTATAACTTTTCTGGAGGTCATTATGAGCATCTTGCAAAGACTGCAGATTAGTTCTTAAAGTTGTCATGGCAACTGACTGCTCTTGTTTCACCAGCTCTGAATCAGCCAGATCTGCCCTACTCGTGCTTAAATCCTCCATAACAGAGTCCAACTCCGCCACTACCTCTGACTTCTCAGAGATTGCTCTTTCATACTCAGATTCTACCTCGGCAAGTTTCTCGGACTGCTGTTTGACTTGGGCTTCCTTCTCATTGAGGTCTTGGATGAGAATGTCTCTTGATTGGATAATCTGTGCCATCGCTTCTTGATGCTGCTCATCAAGCTGATGAATCTCGTTCTCCAAGGTCTGTTTCTCTTCTTTAATTCTCGACATCACGGCCTCCGCATCCTTGCATTGCTGGTTACTTTGGTCCAGTTCATCATTCAGTGTTTTATTCCTTGACTGCAGTTGTTCCACTTGCTGATGAAAGTCTTTTCTTACTTCTTGTAGCACTGACACGGAGCTTTCCAGTTCTTTCCTATCACTGTCTGCTCTGTCTAATTCATCCTTTAGTTGACTCTGTTGAATCAAATGAGATAAAAATCATCTTACAACAGTTAATTTATCAGGCAAGTCCATATCTTTACCACTTTCTGTTGTTACAGATGTAGATTAACTCTTTAATGCTTTGAATATTTTCAGATGGGGCCACATTGAGGAATTTTCTGAGTGAAGCACTACCTTAAACAGCTGTAAATATGTTGCACATGCATTTAAAAAATAGACAAAAATCTGAAAATAAGTTGAAGATATAATTAGACCCTTATTGAACATTTTGTGATTTGTACAACCCTGTTGCCATGATTTTTGAAAATAGGTACATGTATATCAAACTTTACAAAGAATTTTTATGATTCCCCCCACCCCCCCCCCCCCAAAAAAACGCATTTTGAGTCATGAAGTACATGAAAGGGGGAGGCGGAGCAGTTAAGGGGCTTAACGCAGTCCATAAGCTCATTCTCCTCACAAAGATCAGGACAATAATTTGTTTTAAAGTTAAATATTATTCAAAAAATCTTTTTTTTGGGGGGGGGGCAGAGAACTTGTCATTAAAAGCATTTATATAAAAACTTCCAATTTCTATGTACTTTCTCCCCTTCACATTTCATTTTGATTGACTTTTGTGGCAAGAAATCTTAATCTAGTTTAACAAAAGTAATGTGATCAATTGTCTGTTGTTGTTGTTTTTTCAGTTGTTTTTATTCATTTGAATAAAAAAAAACAAATATAAATAAGACTTAAAATCAATTGATTTCATCACTCTGCTATCAATTATTTCCACTATATCAAGAGATTCATGATGGCTGTGTTGTCACCAGGCCGGGCAGCACTGGGCTGAGCTACCCTAGTCTCAAAATCTCCGCCCGGTACTCATGGTAAATTTCAGCCTCGTCGCCCAGCACAAATTTGTTACCCCCACTGAATAAAATTCTTAGATTTCTGTGTAAATGAGTGTTTTTTTTTACTGCAAAATGGTGAAGTAACGAAAACATGGCCTATAACACCTATTTTTCCCCATATAAACCCCTAGAACCCCTGGAACTTCTGGGGGCTTTGCTCCCTCTACCCCCAACAAGCCTTCGCCTCTTACCCCCTGCCATGAGGGGTGATAGCTCCACTCGCTTCAAAACATGGACTGTAAACCTGAATTTTTTTCCCCATACAAACCCCTAGAACCCCTAAAGCTCAGGGGGCTTTGCTCCCTCGACCCCCAACAGGACTTCGCCCCTTACCCCCTGCCATGAGGGGCAATAGCTCCACTCGCTTCAAAACATGGCCTGTAAACCTGATTTTTTTTTCCCCATACAAACCCCTAGAACCCCTGGAGCTCAGGGGGCTTTGCTCCCTCGACCCCCAACAGGCCTTCACCCCATACCCCCTGCCATGAGGGGCGATAGCTCCACTCGCTTTAAAACATGGCCTGTAAACCTGATTTTTTTTTCCCCATACAAACCCCTCCCTCGACCCCCAACGGGCCTTCACCCGTTACCCCCTGCCATGAGGGCGCTTCGCTTGCTAGGCTTCGCAATCACTTTTTACCCAGTTTTCAAATCACTCTGGTGACAACCCTGCCTGCCGGTTGGTACTGACAAACTTGACAATATTCAATGTCAAAGACCCACATCTTCTCTTTTAGATGCAATACTGACCTGTTGTTGCTGTGCCATCTCATTGTCGTGAATTAATGTCTTATTCGCCTCCTCCAGAGATCTCAACTTCTCCTTCAAATCTTCACTGTGTTCTCTGTGAACTTCAATGAGCCCCTATTGTAAACAGATAAAAATGAAATTAGCATGATGCCATATCAAAAGAACATTGATATTTAAACAAGTCTTATCACTGTAGATGATCTGCATCCTTTTGACCCTTGACCCCACTATTTATTCAGTCTGTCTATGGCAGTACATATATCAGCTGACTTTCACCAAACTTGAGTTATCATGGTAAACAAATTGTTTATCACAGTATTGCCTGCATAGAATCCAATGTGACCTAAGACGTCCTGTCCCTAAATTTTATTTATTACTTATCATGGTGGTACATACTTTAAAAAAATGTCAAACAATCAATCAACAATTCTCAAGATATTGGCTGCCGTAAACTGTTACACACACTGATGGATGGACAGTCAACCCTCAAGAATTTTGTTCCTTCAAAATTTGGGGAGCACTGCTAGATGTTTTGCATCCCTTTTTTGTGCTTTTCAAATTGAGGAAACCATGAAAACCGGCAAGCTCCCCCCCCACCCATTTTTTTGTCTTTCTTTTTGAATAAATTTGTTTCTATTTGAAATTTGTTTCCACGATAAAACACCTTTTTCAGGACCTGACAGGCCCCTTTTTGAGCATACATGTAGGTTAATTTGCATTAAAAAATCAGTCCTTTTTCATCTTGCATGAAATTGTTGTGCACCTACAGAAATTAAATGGGCTGATACTGGCAGAGACAACTTCCTTTAAAATTCCTCAATCTGCTGCTGTATAAGTATTAGCATCTCGTGCAAAATGACACCGAGGTCCTTGGCTACAAACCTTCTGGGCTGTCATGTCCTGCAGCATCCGGTCTTTCTCCTTGAGCTGTTCCCTCATCCTGACCACCACCTCCTCCAGGGCTTGCTTCTCCATCTCCCAGTCAGCCCTCACCATCTCAAACTGGTTGATCTGCTCCCGCAAGGCATGTGCCGCTTCCGGATATCTGGAAACCAAGGGATAATTATGGTAATTCTCTGTCATGTCAGGACAACTTTCCCAGGAAGACTCTCACCTCACAACTCTTGTGGAGATGACTCATTCAGAAGACCACTCCCCCCTGAGGACAACTCCCCCAATTACTACACACCTTGAGGTCATCTTCCCCTTAGGACCACTCCCTCTGAGGTCATCTCTCCCATAGAACAACTGCCCCGGTGGACCACTTCCCCTGAGGTCATCTCCCCCGTACGACCACTCCCCCTGAGGACCACTCCCCCTGAGGTCATCTCCGCCTGTGGACCACTCCCCTGAGGTCATCTCCCCCGTAGGACCACTCCCCTGAGGTTATCTCTTCAGTAGGACCACTCCCCTGAGGTTATCTCCCCCGTAGGACCACTCCCCTGAGGTTATCTTCCATTAGTCCACTCCCCCTGAGGTTATCTCCCCCGTAGGACCACTCCCCCTGAGGTCATCTCCCCCGTAGGACCACTCCCCCTAAGGTTATCTCCCCTTAGTCCACTCCCCCTGAGATTATCTCCCCTGTAGGATAACACCCCCTGTGTACTACTTCCCTGAGGTCATCTCCCCCATAAGACAACTCCCTAATGGATAACTCCCCTGAAGTACCACTTCTCTGAGGAAAACTCCGATTTTTAAAGCGGGAAACATTGTTGTTTTGTCAGAAAGAGTTATCCTTGGGGGAGTTGTCTTCCAGGGGAGCTGTCCTTCACGGGAATTGTCTATTAGGTGGAGATGTCCCGAGGGGAGTTGTACTCAGGGGAAGTATTCCTCGAACTGTGCACATTGCAAACAGGTCTGGTTTTTGCTCTCTCCAAATTTTTATTGATTTGTATTTTCTTGTATGCTGAGGTTGATATACTGCTCATGAATAAATTTTACACCCAATTTACACCCAAAACACATAATTTGCAGGTGGCTCATTGTCACCCTGAGCACGTTTTGGGGCTTTGTTTGGCAGCTATAAAAAATGACCTGACAATATAAGTGGCCTCCCTGGGCACCAAACTGCTATCTGGGGGTAAAAAAAAGTTGATTATTTAGACTTACTTTTCTTTAATACCAGCAAACATCAATGAGTCATCATATTCGCCATCAAAGCTAACAGCATCAGAGTTTTCAGTCATGGACTGCTTTCCATCTACGAATCCTCCTTCACTGCTTATTTCAGTCTCAGACGTAAAACCTTCACGCAACGACGAACTCACGTCAGAGGCGACACTAGAGTCCGACGGCGATAGCGGTCTCTTGTACGCTATGTGTCGTCTGACTAGTGAACCGTCGGATGCTCCTACTGGCTTGTTCTGGCGCTGGCTGTTTTCCGAATCGCTCTCGCACGTGACAGCGAGAGTCACTTCGGAGTCTGACCGCGATTGGTCGGTTGATGGTTTCCGGAGTTGACCGTCCCCGTCTTGTAGGTGCTTGATCTGCTGATTGAGACTGGTGATCAGGTTTTCACACTGTTGCTTGTCGTCGGACAGTGCTTCATATGATTTATTCAAATCACCAATCTGTGGGAAAGATAGTTATATACTGATCCTGAGAATAAGCAAATTAGACTTCGCAGAAAAAAAAGTACCACATCTTAACATGTACATGAACTTGCATTCAGGGTTGGATATTAGCCCCCACCCACCTATGGCAGGTGATTTTGGCATATGGTGGATACAAATACAAAGTTACCCATCCGGCTGGCATGTAATGTTTTTGTAGATGTTTAGTCTATTTTGCACTTGGCCTGGGCATGTAAATTTCCTTTTGGGCAGTAACTTTTCAAAGCTACCTGCTAGCCTACCAGCTTCTACAAAGAAAATGCCAAGATCCAACTCTGCCCGCATTCTATTAAAAGTGGTCTTCCTGACATAAATACTAATGAATTCTGTGTAGCCTTGTGTTCAGACAAGCACAACAAAGTAATTTTCCCCATTAAAGGGCAGTGACATGACAAGGAGAAATAAAAAACGCCACTAGAACCAAACTGTTTGAAAGATATAGCAGTCTATACACCAGCTGGAATGTTTGTCTTGATTTTGTTTACTTAAGGAGAACCAAGCACGAACATACCAGGATTTCATTTCTCTCGAGCCCTGAGAGAAATTAAACCCGTAGAAAACTACACAACAAATTTGTCTGTCACAAGGTATACTAATGGAAGTACTTTTGAAATGAGTCAACTATTGATTACAAAATTTTCAGAGTAGAATCCTTGCATAGTTTACTTGACTGTAGAATAGTTTCACCCCAAGTTGAGCACTACCCCCAATCATGTCATTTACCTTTAATTTCCAGGAATAGGTTTTAAAGTGATAGGCTAACATTGTGGAGCTTCAATTTAAAAAAAAATGTCAAATTTTGATATCTGAACTACATAGAAGTGTTCATATGGACAAATAAACACCCTAGAATAAAAAAAGTTTGGAAAGTTATACTGCCAATGGCAAGTTATGCATGAATAAACAATTAAAACTCGGGCCAAGTTAAAATAGCGTTGGTGTACACACAGTAAGTCTATGGGAGAAAATGGGCAGGTGAATCCGATCAACTTACGATTTTCACTTTTTTAAACCACTAAATAATCATTTTGAAATACAATTTTTTTCAGGGCGTTATTTTTAGACCTTATCAAAGACAATGGTAGCATGGGGAATCATGTAGCTCAGATTTTTTTAACTGTGGTAAATGTTAGCCAATACCTTTAATTATTCCATCTTATTTTGATAAGGAGCGTGAAGTAATTATACTAACTGGAAGACACAAGAATTGCAAGAGGTCTAATTTTCGTCCAGCATTTCATTTCAACCATCTCATTATAGTTCTTCAGTTTTCAAACAAATAAGCTAATCCATGGACAAAAAATTATTTTATCAGTAAAAAAATAACTAGTTTATCCCCGAGATTCTGTAATTCCTAAAGAATTCAGACATTTAGCTAATCTGGCTCCCATAACCAACAAGTTGGTACAGACTTTGACTGACCTCATTTTCTAGTCTAGAGACATGATGTTTGAGTAGGTCGTTCTCTCTCTCCAGACTGTTGATGAAGTCTGCCGTGATCTCCTGGTGCTGGGTACACCCAATGTCAGTGATGATCTCCGCCGCTTGGTCTGAAATCTGCAGGGTGGCTGATTCCAAAGTGGCCACGGTGTTCTTACTATCCGACATCTGTGGAGAAGAGAAGAATGAATTTAACAAAATACATGAAAAAAAGCCAAATATAAATGTTTCTAGGCACTGAAAGACCATTGTTACAGACAGACGTGGCCCATGTCAGGCCCGGGCACTGGATGTTTGCTGTGTATGCACAGAGTAGACATGAGCCAGCTTCAGGCTAGCTACAATCAAACACTGAGTAAATGCACAGTGCACTGAGGCCCGTCCCAAAAGTGGAAGTTGTAACAGCAGATATACACGGTTGCCAGTCAACAAACGTGAAAATGTCAGCAAATGTATACAAAAACACTATGAAATGGGCAAGAAATTTGTGGTGTGTAAATGCACCAACCAGCCTTGTGCTGGCTTGAAAAGCAGGCCAGACTTCCAGCTTCGGGCCCAGCCAACCTGAAAAGCTAGCCTACTGTGTAACAGGGGTCTCAGATCAAATTACAGACTGAATTTCCGGAAAAGTCCACAGAAGGGGCTTCACAAACGTGGACGGGCCAGGAGCGAGTTCCAAAATACACGTGCAAGGCTAGAGACAGCATGATCATCAGGGCTTGACATACTGTGAGGGAGATACTGGAATTGGAGATGAGCAGATGTAGAAGATCCAAGACGTCTGGTAGCAGAAGATGTTGATGTTGAACACAGATATCAAAGATCTTGTATATGAGATGGGGCTGCTTTGCAAATAACCTGAGTACACAAGGAGAACTGATAATGTAAACTCCAGGATCTGGGAGTCAGATGGTCTAACATCTTGATTCTAGCAGGATCTTTATCAAAGGCAAACATGACTATACAAGAGCGAGACAAACATCAGGTAGAGATATACAGTACACAAGAGTAGGTTTAATTAAATAGAACAAAAGAAGATACACAAAAGCAGGATTATAGCTGTGCCACAGTAATGAGTGGAGTGTGAGGAAACTGAAGTGACTAAAGGTACAAGAACAATAAGACAAAAAGTTTCAAATAGTTTGAGGTTAGATCAATGGTGAGAGCTATTGTTAGTCTTCTTTTGTCCCATTGCCTACTCCTGCTATGTATAGATAGGTAAGTAGTCTGTCTCAGCATTTCGCAGTCAGTTTTGTCTTTGATAAAAGATCCTGATAAGATTGAACCATCAGGCCCTCTCATATTTTACAGGTTCATTTTATCCTTACATGTACACCACAGCTGAAGTCAGGGCCAGACTTTGCCAGCCTTGGCCTTGGCCTCGGACCGAGTCACATGTACAAAGTATATGGGAACAATATTTTTCCAGTGGCCTCGTGACTCGGAACTGTCGGCCTCGACTCCGTCCCTGATGTGCACAGTTTTTAATGGAGTATGGTCAATTGAACCTGGTCTTGTGTCACAGAAAGCAAAACACAAAATACTTACCTGATGGGCAATCTTGGTATCAATTTTCTTCAAAAAAAATTCCTCATGACGTCATCAACTGCAACCATAATGTGGCAAAACTATGTATCTTTTTTTTTTTACAATTTTGAGATATTTATGCTTAAAATTTAAATGCTTGCCATCAATAAACATAAATTGAAATTGTATTTTATGTCAAAGAGTGATGTTATTTATTTTTCTCATAAAAACCAAAATACAAATTCATCATCATTTATTTTTCTCATAAAAACCAAAATACAAATTCATCATCATTTATTTAAAGATTTTTTGCAGTATTTGAGAAGATATGTAGTTTCACCAGATAAATGTACGATACTCCTCAGTACAACAATCTGGTAAAACTACACAACTTTGAGACATATACTTTTGCCAGATCATGAGAATCAACAGAATAAGAAATATATCATTATGACCAGGAAAAAGAAGGTTGGGGGAGGGGGGGGGGGTGGTGACGGGGTGATGGGAATGTGACCACAAACATTCACTAATTCCTCACCTTTTGCCCTACTTCTATCATCCTGTTCACAATCTCTTGCTTTTCGTGGAGCAGTCTTGTTCTCCTCAGAGCATCTTCTGATGAGAGTTTTCTTTTAGCATCATGGATTTCTTCTAGTATTGCACTGTTACTGGCCTAACAA
>JZLH01S0450746.1:2005-12769 GCA_001188425.1 Eucidaris tribuloides
ATAGACTTACTGTGTGTACACCTACGCTATTTAAACTCACCCTGAGTTTTAATTGTTTATTCAACTTTCCAAACTTTTGTATTCTAGGGTGTTTATTTGTCCATTTGAACACTACTATGTAGCTCAGATATCAATATTTGACATTTTTTTTAAATTGAAGCTCCACAATGTTAGCCTATCACTTTAAAACAAATTATGTTCGAGTTTAACTTTGTTTGAGCTCAATTTAAAACAAGTCTTACATGTACATGTATATAGAGAAACAGTATGGGTAAACATTTGGAAACCTACCATAGCATCTGTTTTCAAATGTACTGTGTTGGGGTCTTATTCTGCATTGGTAGACAGAATCCTAGACATAGTGCAGGTATCTTTTTGTCACATATTTTGTTTTCTGGAATTTGTACAACCAAATATTGCAAGTTTGTCATCTAAAAAGGTTTACAGTAAATTCTAAATTATAATTATTTCCTTTAATAATGTAGCCTACATGTAATATCATGGACCATGTGATTCTAAATCCAATGTCCATGGAAATGCACGCTGTCATTGACAGACTGACCTAGATTTCAATACCACCAAATACTACACAGATGTCAATCCTATTAACAAACCAACAATTCCATTTCCGAAGCACTTTTGGGTAGTGTACTTGTTTATTTCCTAATACTGTTTAAAGTTTAAACTGCCCAATGTATGTCAATTCCACACAACCTCTGCAGTTATGATAATGTCACATGAAACAGTTTCATATCCGTTTACAATATAAAAAAATAAATAAATAAAAAGTTAAAATGAAATGAATTAAATAATGCGCTTTAGAAATATTTTGTGATTGTATGCAAATAAGTCATGTTGAACATTTGATGCAGCCCTCTAACAATTGGCGATATAAGTTTGATATAGGTTGTCATCACAATCATCAATCACTCTTCATGTATTGTTGGTGCTGGCAAAATTTTGATCCAAATTATAACCCTTTCAAGAAATCGTTGAAATACAATGTAAGAAAATAGATTATAGGAAAATACTTTGTTAATTCACTTACATGTAAATATAACAGAGGAATGGACATTTTATACTTGTTTTTCATTTGAAGTTTGACATAATATTGGAATGGAGTGAATAAATTAATAATTTAGGTGATACATGCATGTTATTAATATATGGATCATAATTGAGCAGTCATCATGGTAAAGAACTTTAGAAAATTTGTTGTAACCAAAGAAATCATTTCCAAAGAGTTATCAAAATAGCCCTACTAGAATTTAGATAAGGGTTAAATGTAATTTACGTCTCCTAGCTTTGTTTCCAAGGTATGTACATGTACAGCCTGAAAGTCATACACTTGAAAATTAACCTGTTGGCAACAGGAATTGGATGTGCCATGTGTTAATTTCATGGGATTTTCAGAATCTCAGAGGTAACGGGTTAAGTAAGAACTTGGAAGACATTTTCTTCAAACAAAAAAAAACTGTGATGTCTATATGAAGGGTATAATATTAACACCACATCAACTTTAGTCAACGAAAACAAGTGAGAAATTCAGGAAATAAAATGGCAGTTCTGACACAAAATCAAATGTAGGGACAGTGATTTTCCGATATAACGGAAAACGGACGGAATTTCCGGAAAATCACAACTTGAAACGGAAAATAACTGTAAACCTCTTTTACTCAAAATTTTTACGTTTTGAAAGGAAAAAACATGAAACTCGGGACAAAAATTAGAAAAAGTTGACACAGAAATGGCAAGAAATATTTGTTTCAAGTTTTATGTCATGTACATGTATGTAAACAGAATTGTCATTTTTTTCATGTATACAAAGTCTATGGTAAAACGGAATTTCCATTTTTCAGACAAGTTGAAATGGAATTCCAGATTTTTGGAAACGGAAAAGGCCTTTTCTTGAAACGGAAAATCACTGTCCCTACAAATGCAGTCACTACCACCAATTGTGTGACATTTCAATCATGTTTTTTGGTATTGATGACTCAGTATTTTGCGGACCACGGAATAGTGATATCAGCTGTTAATAGGAAAACAAAACATACAAGTGATAGTATGGCATTAGGAGACTGTGTGGGTGTGTGGCAGGAAAAGGTATCTGGAATCGAAGCACCATCAACAAAGAAAACCTTTCTCTAATACTGGTTTTCCATCAGTCTACAGACACCTGCCCCTTGTGTGTATTCCGAGCTTCCTGTATTATCTATAGACCATTTCCTATACACCAGAACTGATCATTATCACCAACCAATAGTTATCAAATGGTGGTGGTTCAGCAACAGATGCTACAGCACCAATGCTGAAAGACTAAATTCAATAGATCAAACATACTACTACAGTGTGTCTCAAAAAAAATTTTGCAAGTAAAAACCGCCCTCTTTGGCAATTAGAAAATACTCTTGTGACATGATGCTTACGTCAACGTCAAGTGCATAGTCTTAGCTTTCAAATACCGTTAGTTTTGTTTAATTTGCTTGTCTTAATCTTGAGATATGTTAATTTAAATGAGAAAGGGTAAAATGCAATTGTGCCACTCTTACTACAGTCCCGGGTAAAAGTGACACAATTGTGATTCCACCCTTTTGTTGTTTTCAACATATCTCAAGATTAAAACAAGCAAATTGAACAAAACAAATGGCATTTGAAAGCTAAGACTTTGTCCTTGACGGTGATGTAAGTATAATATCACTAGAGTATTTTATAATTGCCGAAGAGGGCGCTTTTTACTTGCAGAATTTTTTGAGACCTGCTGCATTACGTTTCAGAAAGTTGTTCAAGTGAAAAGCGCCCTCTTTGACAATTAAAAAATACTGCTGTGACGCATGTTTACGTTGACGTCAAGGGCAAAGTCTTAGCTTTCAAATGCTGTTTATTCTGTTCAATTTGCTCGTTTTGATCTCGAGATATCTTGTAAACAACAAAACGGTGAAATCACAACTGTGTCATTCTTACGGGAAGAGGGCCTGATGCTATATCGACTGTAGTAAAAGTGGCACATTTGTGATTTCACCTTTTCGTTGTTAACTGAACATATCTCAAGATTAAAACAAGCAAACTGAACAGAACAAACGGCATTTGAAAGCTAAGACTATGTCCTTGATGGTGATGTAAGCATGACGTCACAAAAATGTTTTTCCTATTACCTAAGAGGGCCCTTTTGACTTGCACAATTATTTTTGAGACACACTCGTAGAACTAGAAATACTGTATGACACTCCATCAGGACCCTGATTTATTGCAATACTGATGCTATTACCATGGCAACACAGTTTCCGACACATTCAAAAAATGGGTCTTGCTCCTCTTCACCCCAAGACCAACGCATGTGCCAAATTTCATGTGTACATTGCTCAAAAAATGTGGAAGTACTTTCATCTACAATACTTTTCCCTAATAGGCGCTTTATGTTGTTACCATGGTAACACAGTTTCTAACACATGGAGAAGAAATAATTATCATGCACATCTTCATCCTAAGATCAATGTGTGTGTGATATAATTTTGAGCACTACCAAAAAACTGTGGACGAGAAGTGCGACCTGCAAGATTTGCACGGACCGACCGACCGACCGATCGACTGCCCAACCGAACCCTTCAAACTTTGTTTGGCAGTGGTATAAGAATAATACACACGAACTTAGTACAATATCTTGGTATCTAGTTTTTAATGCTAATTCCAAAAATAACACAAATATACATAGGTTTTGGTGATAAACTGTTCCACAGATCTGAAATTGACATAATTATTTCACCATCTGATTCAATCCATTTACAAGGGCCTCCATTCTTGCCTGTCTAGCACTTCCCCATGTGCCCTGTCCGAACTAGACAATTTTACATCAATCCACCAATTTCTTTGATTAGTTTCAGGAGTCAAGTTTACAGAAGTCATCAAAATGAGGAGATTTGCACAAAGATAATGACTTTAGCAGGTCCCTGAAAACAAATATACTCATATGGACATGAAATTTATTCATCTTTGTCTGCTTGGAATGTGGTTTATGTTGAAGATCTTCTTTGGAAAGAAAAAAAAAACATTCATACATGTACCTGATATCCAGAAATTGGTATTAGCGGTTCTGTGAAAATAGTATTTCATGTGTTTGTCTTTCCTCCGTGGTGGACTGACAAATACCATCAACAAAGGACATCTTTCATCAGTTCTACTTATTTAGCCAGAGGGATTCCAACACCAATTTCACTTTCAAAATCATCTTATTTCACCACATCCTATAAACAGGAAGGAGCATCATAAGTGGTATGTCTTCAACTCCTCATCTCCTACTCTACTTTCACACTGATCCACTAGATTCTGACGATAAGGAATAAAATTCAGAAAGATTATACTCTACTACACCCATTCTACTTTTATTGAAGTTAATAAGCTGTCATACATGTAGGTTTTATGGTCCAAAAACAGGAAAAACCCTATTTTATTCTATCCATGGAGTTGTTCTATCTTCTGTTCTGATATGAAGACTAAAAAAAGGGTTGGTAATTGAAATATGTTTAAAAACACACATTCAACTGTAAATTGAAGTAAGTGGAAATATAATGTAAGTGATAAATGTTGTTTGTACCTACATGTATAAAATACATATGGGGGGACTTGTGTATGTTTGTTTGAAGCTCCTTAAAGTAATATGTATTGACATTTACAAAGGAACACAATTGATATGGCATATATGTCACTTTACTCAAAACATGCAGAACAGGTCAATTTCTCCCTTCCATTTTCTTTATATTAATTTCAGAAGTTTAATTTGGTCTCCAAAGCTCTTGATAAATGACTATACATTTAACTATTACAGTGTACATGTACATGTATGTCACAGTTACAAATCAACATCTGTTTTTATAACTTGTACAAAAAGAAAACAAATCAAAACTAGACCAGGTTGGCACACCTCCAGTTGATTGGAATAGTTGGTATTGAAATGAAGGATTGTTTGGTCAATTATTTTGAGATGAACTTGGATCTCTCTGTGATCCTCGTTAGCTGGAGGCCAATCAGGGTGGAGTGTGGTAACCACACCGGAGTGGATGCCATTTTCTAATCACATGGCACCAGTGTTTTGGGGGGCAGTTACTGTTGCAATAATATCAGTTTAATTCGAACCCATTATTATTAGTGATGCCTTATTTCATGCTCTAATTATTTATTATTCATTTTATTATTGTACTAGGTATAGTGTAAAAAAAATAATTGAATATATGTTTGGGGCATTGCTTAAATTCTAGGTAATTACTGATCTCAGTTTTCACAAACACATCCTTCATTAATAACTCAAGGGCATGAATGATGTTTAAATTGTGAAGCTGGAAGGGTGCAAAAGAGATTACCTGCCTTTACCTGTTGCTGATAGTTTTCTCTCGCTGGCATACCTTTTGATTTATCCAAACTTTGATCTACAATTACACTGAAAGTGTTACTTTTAGATTTGACATTCCCACAAATTCTATTCTGATTTTATATCCATGAGCTTTATGCCATGAGCAAAGTGTTCTTTGTCATTTCAAACAAGTGTTTTACATTTCTATTCAAACATATTTTGTACCAATTTACGCTCTTGTGATGGACAGAGAGGTTGACTTACATGAACAGAATATCAGCCAATCCATGAAATTCTACAAAATCTGATATGAATACTACAAACCTCTAACCAAGCAATGAAGTCATAGCAATAACAGGGGTAGCTCTTAATTTTTTTTACCTAGCCAGGTGGACCAGTAAGCTTTTATTTGGGGTAATCCGCCAGTATTCTGACTAGCCCGCCCCCCAAAATTGAATATTTTTCATGTTTCATACGACACTAAAGTAATATTTTGGCTAGCCATGCAGACTAGTTACTTTAGATTTTGGATAGCCCGCCATGATTTTTGCTAGCCATTGGCTAGCGGATTGGCTAGCAGGCTACGTTAATCGTGAACACTGAACAAGCAATTTTACAATTTATGACTAAAAGTCAGGTCAAAAGTAAGTTCATGATGACAATTTCCGAGATACTGCCTCAAGTCAAGTGCTTTCCTAGGAGCAGGAAGCTGGAGTCTGATACCAGGCTCCAAGTACATGAACATCATGTGTATGCAATTAGGTAATTAACTTAGAAAAAAAACTAGCTGACTTACGATTCCTTCAGGTTAGGTCAGTGAGTAATTGGTGGCCCGCTGTGAGCCCCACGATGTGGAGGCAAGCTACCTGGTACTGCTACAAGGGTCAACAATTCACTAATATCGGTTGGAGTCTGGTGAACTCCGTTCACTGTCATGTTGTCGCAGCCAGAATGGTCACGACACCCCCTTCGGGCGACAAAGGCCCTGATTACATCGCTAAAGTCTCAGAATGGTTTATTCACAGTGCAACCACAAAAAAGGGGACCATAAGCATCCATGAGCATGTTTTGCAAAACCACTTCCAGTAGTGTTGGTAACATTTGATTTTTAAAGGGAAATCATACTCGTTTGAAAAGCTTTGCACATACATATAGTTCTACAAATTACAATGCAATCCAGTTTTGGGCCAACATGCCTGGATATTAGGCCTGGGTCGAATATTGATTTTGATAATCGATTAGTTGACTGGAAAGGTAATCGAATTAATCGGATTATTCGATTAGTCAGAATACAAAAAAAATTAACAAGTAACATACGCGAAAACAAGTACATGGGACCAAGGACAAAATGAGTAACAGTTACAATCAATGTGTTAGCAGGTTAGCAGTTGAAAAGTTGAGAATGAAAAACATAACAGCCCCAACACGAAGATGGTTGTTTTAACCCCGTGGCACATCAAAAATCCAACATTTGTTGTTCGAATAAAGAGAAAATGCATCATTCTTTCATGCAGCAAGATCGCTACCCACCTTGCGCGACGCTGCCATTTTGATTGAGCAAAATATCCGTTTACCCAAATATCCGCGTATCCACACTGCCACAGTGCGTGAAACGGATATATGGATATTTGGGTAAATGGATATTTTGGTTAACCAAGATGGCGACTGTGTACGATAAACTTCCAATAGCCGTAGAAGAATCAAGTTTTCGAATGCATGACAGCAGTTTTCGGAAAAAGTAACGTCAGCAAAGGAAAGAATATGTAAAAATTGATGGTATTTTGTCATTTCTGTTTTTCAAAACCGACATTTCAACTCTTCTTTTTGCGTCGGCAAAAAATATTTTCCACAGCGATGCCGCAGGGATGGTACGGATGGCTGAATTTACGTGTCGCCATTTGGAAATCCATTGTTCTTGATCGTTATTTTCCACTTAAAAAATGATATATTTGGGTTCTGATCATGCTAAAAATGTTTTCCTTACTTTGAATATTGATATCTAACTTATTTTTTTTGATTTTGTAACTAAAAAGTTAATGTATTTGGAGTTTCAGCTCTGGTATTTAGACTAATCGATCAGCCGATTAAATCGATTCATTTTAAAGTCGCATTCGAATACCAATCGGCAAAAAGGTAATCGATTAAGTTGATTAATCGATTTTTTGTCCCAGGCCTACTGGATATACAGTATGTACAGGGTATTAGCCTAGGAACCAAAGTGTTAAAGATACGGTTCAGGATTTGCAAGTCTTTCACTTCACTTTATATTCCCACGACCAGCAGAGCACACTGATTTGTTACACGGCTAAACTCCGCACGACCTACGGCTGATCGGACAATTTTGGAACTAACGGAATGTGTCTGTCACTTGCAAACTTTGAAGTTCAACCGTCCAGATTTTCAACAAAACTACATATTCTACCCAAAGGTTCTATGACAGGTGTAAATGATGCACCACGTGCCATCCCTGGGTACCATAGTACCCCGGTGTACCACATTTGTGCAGTGCCCTCTTGTGTCTAAAAATGTATTTTCTTCAGTTATGATCACTGAAATCAGTGGTTATGATGCAGAACCTACGCAAGTGTGCAACAAAATGGCTTAAACTTACGGAAAATGGGTAAAATTGAAGCTAAACTCGTTATTTTCACACTTATTACATAAATTTTACATAATTTTGGGTACAGTGCTATAAAAAATATAAATAATTCAACAAAATGGCAGATTTTTAATTGGTCCACCAGGGTGCCATTCATGTCATCAAATACTAATCTTCACATTGTGAATGATTTGAACTGTTTGCATTCATTTTGATGTTTTCTGGCGTGCAAATCCTGAACCCAATCTTTAACCCGCGTCTTCATTTACCACACTGATTTCTTCCAGCTTGAGACCATAATGTATCAAGGATGTCTTCCTGGTGTCATGGCGAAATGAGTGGAAATCACGAGACATTTATGTCTGATGGGGAAACAGTGACATCTGTTGACCATCACATCCAAATTTAACAAAATGGAAGTTGACCATGACATTTTCAGCAATATGTTCAGTAAAGTATAGAAAAGAATGAAATGAATTGGGTAATCTTCGCAATCTTTTGTATTAGGCACTTAATAAATGTTATTTAATTAGTATTATCAAATGAAGAGTGACGAAGCCTGACGAGCCTGTAAAAAAAACTACATACATGTACACAATCATCTATGTATCACAAATCCTATAAAAATGATTCATCATCAGGGAGTGGTGCATATCATACGATGTAACCTCCAATTTAAAAACAGTATCATATATTCCATACATAGAGATAGATACAGAGTTAGATAGATATAGCAGTGCTCAAAATCATAATTATTTTTATATTATTATTTTTCTCAGTACACTGTGAGGGCAACCCAAATCTTTATTTTTTTCAAATTTTGGTAGTCGAATGGAATGAAAAATCTTGCAGCCCGATTGTAAATAAAATGCAGTAGCTTACATTGCAGTTGATGTGTATCACCCTAAAACTACTACACTTGGAAAACAAAAATATTCCCAACCGGAGAAAGTCAGTGAACTTGTATTTGAGGCAGAAGATACTCCTGAACAGCTGCAGCCTCTTCCTTGCCCTCATTAAAATAGGTCAAAGGTCAGATTACGATATAAAGGGGTGATGGCTGGGTGCTGTTGATATAGCCCTCTTGATGGTTATTCCTTCTATTCCTTGGACAGTCAAACTAAAGGTTTGTAACATTTTCATAAACCCCGCGAGGACAGTAGACATAATTGAAAGACGACAGAAAGGACCCAGTTTAATCTTCGAAGAACGGTTGAACAAATTTCGGCAAACCTCTGAACAATTTGGCAGGAATGCATCTATAAACATCAACCACAGCCTGCAAAATGAAGCCCACTTAACACCTCTTCCATGACCCAAAATTATATTTAGAATGGATTCCACATCAATTGCTGTAGGAGTGGTTAGAACACCCCACTTCCAAATCAACCTTCCAACCCTCCCCCCCCCTCCCACCTGATGTTGCTAGAACTAGATTGTAAATCAGTTTTGTTTTATTTCATTGAGATTAAGGAAGTATGACGTATTAATGTTCATAATATTTCAATAAGCATTGATACAAAGTTTATCTTTGCTTGTGCTGTTACAATCAGAGCAGCTAAATTGTACAGTAAAAATACAATTGATTCAACTAGAAGTATCACTATTATACGAATAATTTATGATTTTGTTCATGCATTGGGCACGAATATTACACGACGCGCGAGATAAGCCACTGCTCTATTCAACAAGGCACGTAGCGCCGCGTTGAATAGAGCAGTGGCGAATCTCGCGCGGAGTGTAATATTACGTGCCCCAATGCATGAACAAAATCATAAATTATTCGTTTTATACAACACCTTGTCCTTATCACACGGTATAGATCTATTCAAGATTAGTTTTGGGTTCTGATTTACGTGTTCAGGCCTATAGCCCAGCGCTGGTAGGGTGCCAGTGACTGCAAATGTAACGTAACTATAGATCACCAACAAATAAGATACGTTACATGCACAGTGATGTAAAATCTAACGTTGGAAAACACAGAAAACAAAACAAATTACAATTTCTCACCTTGATGCCTTGACTTAATATTGGGATCCATACAGCAGATCCATTAATCATTAACAAGTCCGATAGTAAAAGGATCCAAGTCAAAAAGTTAAATCATGCTGAACTTAGTAGTTGAATTGTAAATAAGGAATGCAAAATCATTTTGCCAAAGACATGATCGCTACACGTACCGGTACTCACCGGCGCGGCGCGGCAGGCCGTAGCTAGCTCACTGAACTTTTAGTTCAGTGAGCTAGCTGCGCGAATTCAGCTGGCAGCTAGCTCAGCCAGCAGATCACAAAATGTACGCTAGCTGCGCGCACACGTAAAGTTGTGAATGGACAGGCCAAGCGCGGCGCGGAAGCTTACAGGCTATTTATAGCGCAGTCGCTAGGCGCTAAAGGAGCCGTGCATTAGACTTTTTGGGAGCCGTGCATTAGACTTTTTGGGAGCCATGCATTAGACTTTTTGGGAGCATAATGCACGGCTGTTTCTTTCGTGGAGTTAAATAGGTATTTTCTAAGAAATATCATGTGACATGTGGTTGGCCAATCACAATTGGAAATCACTCTTAGGTGTTGTATAAATATCTATAATCTACAGTACAATGAGCATTATCCCCATGATTATCTATTTTTATTATTTTTTGTGGGGGGACAGGGCTGATATTTTACTGTTTGCATTTGTATACTCTTGTACAGATGGGTGTAATCTTGTCATAATGAACTTTGTCTTTGGAATTCCTATCCCCATACCCTTTGAAGGAAAAGAACAGAAGACAATCATTAATCAATCATTAATGCCATCATTCAAGTGTTGGCAGTTGATTCACGAT
>JZLH01S0450758.1:4708-15515 GCA_001188425.1 Eucidaris tribuloides
ATCTGTAGTACAGTTACCTTTTATTTAAGGAATATTTCTAGGATCAGAAGGTTTATTGACCAGTCTGCCTGTCACAATGCAGTTCGTTCTTTAGTTCTGTCTCGTATTGATTATTGCAATGGGCTTCTTTCTTCAATTCCCTTTACTCAGTTGATTCGTGTTCAACGATTACAAAATTGGGCGGCACGATTAATTCTGCAAGTTTCTCGTGATCACCCTTCTCAGCCACTCTTGAACTCACTACACTGGCTTCCCTTGAAACAGAGAATAATTTTCAAACTACTCTTGTTTGTCTACAGAACACTCAATGACCAGGCTCCAGAGTACTTACGCAATTGTCTGAATTTATATACACCCACCAGATCACTTAGGTCAGCTAGCGACCCTCTCCGTCTCACAAATTCAGTTACTCGCACATTAGCCGGTGATAGAACATTTACTGTGTCAGCTTCAAAATACTGGAATAATTTGCTACTTACAATAAGACAGTCTTCATCAATACCTATTTTCAAAAAGGCATTAAAAACCCATCTTTTTAGCAGTTTGTAGGTTTAAGATTATATATTTGTATACAATTGTAACGCATTGGGCCTAATGGAAAAGCGCAGTATAAGTAAATAATATAATAATAATAATTATTATTTAATTATTATCATGTGTTATTATTATTAGTAGTAGTATTATCAGTAGTATTAGTAGTAGTAGTAGTAGTAGTAGTAGTAGTAGTAGTAGTATTACTTCGTCATCATTTCAGATGACAGGAACTAGAAAAGCGAACTTAATCACTGTTACCTTCAGGCATCCAGTCCCGGGTAGTTTTTTTGGCATATATGTATATTCCGTTTGACAGAAGCAGTTGTATAGTTTTCTGTGTGATTAATTCATATCGGGGCACGAGAGTAATTCAATTGTGGTGTGTTACGCTTCATTCTGCCTAGATGAACAAACTCAGTACAAATCTTTCCAGCCAAGACCCACATTGTAGGTAATATAATTATGTTGGTATGTCGGAACTCATTTGCTTCTTGAGGCATGTTGTTCCCAATCATGTCGTTTGTCTTTAAGACTTGTATAAGAAAGAAATGAAGATAGAAAGAAGAATAACGATTGAAGCATGAAGGACACATAGTGAAAATAATGAAACCAAAACAACTAAATGAGAAAATGTCAGATACAAATGCAAATGAATTTTCTGAATTTCACATTAATCACACTGCATATTTATTTACCTTATATTCTTCATTTGCTTTCTTTTGTTACATCACAGACTGGTTATGACGTAACGGATACATGTTGTCAAGATGGATTAGACTGATGTACGATGACGTCAGACTCTATTGGAAGGAACTGTGGCAACTTTTCCTTAGTTCTTCTACTATCGCAAAGTCTCCATCACTCCTCTACAATTATCCCCAAGAAGCTGGTTTTCTGAGGTGGATTAGTCACAACATACCCGACCTACACCTTACCTGCACCAGTCCTTATAGCACGACATGTGGTGTTATTATGACGTCATGATAGCAAGTCATTCAGTAGACCCAGTGTAGTGTTGTCGACATATCTATATGTGATCACAAATTTGATGCAACTTTGTAACCTATCAAAGACACCTACAGAAGTGCTTGTTGGTAAAACGACGTCATGGTTATCATTCCCATCTAGAGTCTGTGTTGGATGATTGAATCGATAAACCATCGAATGAATCATTACATAGGAACAAAACTTCCCTTCTTGTGAAGTTTTGTTAATGAGTTAATGATGTAATAGTATTATGTTTGTATGAATCTACTGGTCTACACGATATCAACCCTGCGAGTTAGCGACAATGATAATGAAGAAACTGATAGGGAGTTCTTGTTAGGTAATAAATTGAAATTGATTTTCTCCTCTATATCGTAGTTCCGTTTGTTGTATATGAATGATGTAAAAACTGAGTAACAACAAAATTATATTGGCATTTATGCTGTATCCATCTCAACTCTGAATCAACCAGAGTATGTGTATATAAAAGAGATGGTTGAAATTATGTTTCAATCAGATTCTTGTACATGGGTATATTCCTGTATACGTTAGATCAAGACCCGTGAGTAAACCGGGTGAAATCACTTAATTGTACATAAAGATAGATATCCCATGTGAACTATTGTCTTGACTTGATGATGTGAAATATTTATGTGAATCTACCGTTCTAATCCATAAAAACCGTGCAGGTTAAGTGACATTAACGTATTGAAATAAGTACACATCTACATAGATGTGTACTTGTTATGTCATAAAAATACATTTGTCCGTCATTCTTTGTAAAATATGGGTTGATTAAAAGTCTGAGCTACATCCAATGATTTTGTATTGATATTTTTTTAATTATTTTGGACCCATCTATCTCAAATCCACTTAACTTCTTTCTTTTTCTGTGTGTTTATATGTAAAGCAGATAAATCTATTGTATTTTAACCAGTTTCTTGTATTTTATTCCTGTACATATTGGCGGATAAGAAACTGTTGATTCAACTTGGTTAATCTACTTCAGTGTAAATTGATAGGTCGTTCTTATACAGGGGACATACAAATGTATTCATTACTTTCTAGTTAAATCAGATTGTTTATGGATGAATATTCAAGTCTGAGGTTAAAATCTTCTTCGGCCAGTTCCAAGTTCTTACAAATTCCATGTTTGTAATTTATTTCTACTGATTTGTGTCTTGAATGTGAATGGAACTTATTTTATCCAGATATATCGATGTAAAAATTCTCAGTAAAATATTTGGAAAATAATCTCGATTAGCTCACTCGTCACTACTAACGCAAAAGAACCAGTACCGCGTGTAACGGACTGTTTGGATGTATAATGTCTTTAATTTATTGCGCATACATGGACAATAGTAATAAAGTATGTTGTGCCACTCTGCTTCTTTATAGTTATAGGAACACGTGTTTATATTTCTTTACGACAAATTGTATATCGTATCGATGAAAGTCTCATATCCATATGACATGTATGATGCATTGCATGGGCTGTTGCTATGTCATTACATAACTGATATTCTATGTGTATACAGTATATATCATACATGTAGTGTATATCAACTTTTAAAGTCGTAAATATTTTCAGCTGGTCCGTGATTCGTACATGGTAGATATACATTGTAGTTCACCATGCTATGTATAGTCATTTTACACAGAGGTGTATATTCATGTTTAGTTTGCTGTATCATAGTGCATCTCTGTAAAGCTATTGTTAACTACTCGAGGATATGATTGTGACACATGTTTAATTCCTTTAAATAATAGGTAATTTTATACACATCACTTGAATTCTAAAAATTACACACTAAGAAAAATAGGTTCAACTTTGCACCTTTAGAAATGTCACACCTTTACATGTACAACTTTGCAACTTTCACACTGGATGCACCTTTTAAGGTACAACTTGCACATTTAATGTCTGAAAGGTGCAAAGTTGCACCCGTAAAGGGGCTCCCCGTGTGACATTGGTCTGTACCTTTAAAGGTGCAAAGTTGAACCCTATTTTCTTAGTGCGTATAATGTTGTGTTACAATGTTCATACAAATATTTACGTGTTAACTATTATCAACCAAGGTTACCAGGCAACCTGGAAATTAGTCAAACTAAATGACGTTCCCTCATTTCAGTCATGGAAAACTTAGGGAATGAAACTTCCGATATTTATAATTATTCATGTTTGAAATATTTCAGTTCATTCTAATATTAACCACAATACATCCATGTGCTGATTTGGTGTCTAAACAAGACCAGGGGCAGAGTCACAGGGGAGGGACCACACCTATGTTTTAAGTTATTTGAATAAAGGGGATTTTACCGTTTTACGAAAATTGACCCCCCCCCTATGGTTATTAATGTTGTCTTGTTCGGAAGCTGTTTGGCCTGTAAAACAAATATGGCAGCAGAAACTGCTTTTCTTCGTAGCCCCTCCCCCCCCCTTTCGGATGTTGTTTGGCTATCCAAAAAAGGGCTAAAATGGTTTTCGTCGTCGTGGTAGTTCTAATGATTGATATGTTAGTTGAATAGAAGAAAACGATGTAGTAGTAATTGTAAAGAGAAGAGGGAAAAGATGAAGAGGGAGATAGATTAATAGTAAATGTACAAGTAACCATAGTAATAGTAGTAAAGTAGTGGACTAGTGGTAGTTGTTGGCAATGCTGTTTCATTTTCACCAGTGGGATTAGTAATAGTGGCAAAAATAGGAGCAGTACATAGAAGTAATATTAGAATTATTATTAGTAGTACATGCATTAGGACAAGTAGCAAGATTAGAATTAGCAGTGTAGTAATAGGATCAGTAGTAGTAGAAGTATTAGTAGTAGTAGTAGTAGTAGTAGTAGTAGTAGTAGTAGCAGCAGCAGCAGTAGTAGTAGTAGCAGCAGTAGTGGTAGTAGTAGTAGAAGTAGTGGTAGTAGCAGTAGTAGTAGTAGTAGTAGTAGTAGTAGTAGTAGTAGTGGTAGTAGTAGTAGTAGTAGTAGTAGTAGTAGTAGTAGTAGTAGTAGTAGTAGTGGTAGTAGTAGTAGTAGTTGCATTAGAAGCAGTACGATTAGTAGTACTAGTAGCAGGATTACCCACAGTAGTAGAATAAGTAGTAGTAGTAGTAGTAGACAGTAGTTAGAGAGTAGTAGTAGTAGTAGTAGTAGTAGTGGTAGTAGTAGTGGTAGTAGTAGTAGTTGTAGTAGTAGTTGTAGTAGTAGTAGTAGTAGTAGTAGTAGTAGTAGTAGTAGTAGTAGTAGTAATAGTAGTAGCTGTTGTAGTACTAGTAGTAGTAGTAGTAGTAGTAGTAGTAGTGCTAGTGGCAGTAGTTGTTGTAGTAGTAGTAGTAGTTGTAGTAGTAGTTGTAGAAGTAGTAGTAGTAGTAGTAGTAATAGTAGTAGCTGTTGTAGTACTAGTAGTAGTAGTAGTTGTAGTGCTAGTAGCAGTAGTTGTTGTAGTAGTAGAAGTAGTAATAGTAGTAGTTGCTGTTGTTGTACAGCGTGTCTCAAAAAATGTGTAGAAATGAAACAGCATTTGCTAACTTTCAAAAGAGGGCGATTTTCACTTGTACATTTTTTTCAGACATGCTGTAGTATGCCTCAAAGATTGTGGAAGAAAAATCATGCTTACATCAATGTCAAGGGCATAGTCTTAGCTTTTTAATATCGTTTGGTTTGTTCAATTTTCTTGTTTCAATCTATTATGTTGTAAACAAAATAGGGTGAAATCACAATTGCACTTCTTATTATAGTCAGGTGGCTTAACGTCAATTTTGGGGATTACCGTTATTTGGTGGCTAAAAGCACCATTTTTGGTACAGAGTTTCCTTATGGACTAACTTTTGATTTTAGAAGGGATGCCACCCAAACCGGGTTCGGGATCAGGGTCAGGGGGGTATGTTGGGCATGACCCCCTCCCATGGTACTGAAATGTGGATATTTTGCAAATTGTATCATATATGTGAGCTGTATGATGGAAAATTATGCACAAAGATATTTATTTATAATGTGATGAAATAGAACAGGAAGGCCCTGGGGTGTAACCCTAACCCCCACCATGCCCCAAGACCACCCCCACCCTGGCTATACAGACAGGCTTGTAGCCAAACTATTGCTGTTTCAAGGTAAATAAAAGCACATTTTTTTATATTGAGCTATCTTATGAACTATCTTTTGATTTTAGAAGGGGGGGGGCACCCAAACGGTGTTCATAGTCAGGGGGCATGTCGGGGTAAAACCCCTCCCATGGTACAGAAGTGTGAATTGTATGCAGTGTATCACATACAGTATGTGAGCTGTATGAAGGAAAGTATGCACAAAGATATCAATTTACGATGTGATATAGTTTAAAACAGAAGTGGAAGGTCCCGGGGTGTACTCCCCACTTCCCCTTCCTATCCCAACCATACCTCAAGACACCCCTAGCTTGGTCATGTAGATGGGTGTCTAGCCCAAATAGATATCGAATTTTAAGGAAACAATCAAACATCTGATAATACAAATAGCATTTACCAGGATGCAGAAGAGGTGAATAGGGTTCATGGAAGGAGAGGGGATGGGGGTCGAATGGCCATTCGGGGGGACGGGGAAGGGGCTATAAAAACCTAAAAGTTTCGTGTGACAAAAGGGAAAACATATTTTTAAAACTAAACTATTAGAAATCGAAGATTTGTCAGGATGTGGAGAGGGGGTTTACAATTATGGTGTAGGAGACACAATGACTGCTGGATGGGGGAGGCAGTGCCCATTTTACATTTGAAACTGCCCTTTTTACAAATAGAATTTTCCCTTTATGCAGAGTTAATAATGCCTTTCTTTTTAAATGGAAGTGACCCATTCAAATAGGAAAAGTGCACTTTTGGAGAGTCCCCCTCTGTATTGTGAAGTGTCCCTATTACATAGGAAAATACCTTCTTTACATAAAAAGGGTCCCTTCTTTTTATGGAAGTGCTCCCTTTTCTGTTGTAGTTAGTGCCACGTTTCCTTTCTTACTTCTAATAACGGGTACCATGTAGTTTGATTTTGATGCAACCCATCCATGAAACCTATTCACATCCTCTCCATCCTGGTAAATGCTCTGTGTATTATTTTATTATTTATTTATTTATTTATTTCAACATATTTACAGAGGGTAGCAAGATCAGCAAAATTGCTGTTTTACATCGAGGTCCTGTTTCAAGTAAAAACTTACATAATATACAGTATAAAAACAAACAATGGTAAGATAATAAAAACGTCCAGCTGCAATTAGTGATACGAAGCCGAAATCAAGATAATTTAATTTGGTAAATATAAAATGTATGGCATATATACAAGTAAAAGCCATTACAAATTAAATTTAAACAAAACTTCCGGCAAACACTTGAATTTTTAAACAGGTTATAATGACAAAATCGATCATAAATCACAGAAACACAACACCGCAAGAAGAAGAACAGACAACAACCATCAAAAGCTCATCCTCAAAGTACAAAAAGTCACACATCAAAACACACATGCCCACACCGGTGCACGCAAAAAGACACTACATACAAGAACAAGGACAAAGGACCGTCACTGAACGCACGCACCAAAACACACAGGTCCACACTGACTCATACAAACGCCCCTCAGTCTCAAATACACCATACAACAACAGAAAAGTAATAATCACTGAAGCGCTTAATTCAGGTGCTTACCAGAAGGTATGTTGAGAAAGAAACTCAAAACATCGATTCAACCAACTCAAAACGTGTCAAGAACATCAAAACAAAAGAGTGTATCGCTGCATACAGCTGGGCATTTAACAAGAGTTAAAGAACATTTTCTTATACAAAGTTTTGAACGCTGAAAGAGATTGAGACTTTTTCAAGACGTTTGGTAGCGAATTCCATACTCTACCTCTTGCATATCTAAAACAGTTTTTAAAACACTCTACATTTGGTTTGGGTAGTACTACATTCAAAGAATCAGCTGCTCTTGTATTGAAACCATGCCTGTCAAATGTCATTTCAATATTATTGCACATACGGTTTGGGGCAAGTCCATGGATGCACTTCCATTCATGGTTTCATAATCAAAATTTGATGTAATGATTCGTGCAGCCCTCTTTTGTAAACGAAAAAGTATATCTTTGTTTTTTACAGAACAATTTCCCCAGACCGAACATGAATAATCAATGCATGGTTGAACAACACCATTATACATTAATTTCAAAGAATTGGTATCCAAAAATTTACACATTTTACGTAACATAAACAGCTTTATAGAAATAGACTTTGCAAGATTTTGTATATGAACATCCCGAGAAAGTTTGTCATCAATCACGACTCCCAAATACCTAAAATCATTAAAGATCGATATCTCTTTTGGCTAAACACTTATCTACATGCCAAAGGATGGGGTGGGAAGCCTTGGGGCATGGGGGGCGTGGAGGTAGGTGGGGAAGCTGGGGGAGTACACCCCGATTCTTGTCCATCCACCATATAGCTCATCAGCTCACATACTGTCAATGTACATATAAAATCCACATTTCTGGACCATGCAGGGGGATACCCCCACCATGCCTCCCTGACTCTGATCCCAAACTCGGTTTGGGTGGCTCCCCTTCTAAAGTCAAAAGTTTGTCCATATGGAAGCTCTATACCAAAAAATGGTGCTTTTATCCACCTTGCAACAGCAATATTTGGGGTAAACTGACGGCTATCTACATGGCTTCGGGGGGGTGGGGGGGGGGGGGGGTGGGGGTGTCTTGGCGCATGATGGGGAGGGGTAGGAAGACGAACTGGGCTAAGGTTACACCCCGTGGCCGCCTTGTCCTGTTTTCAAATATAATCATATCGTACAGCTCACATATACGATACACTCTGCATAAAATTCACATTTCCGAATCATGGGAGGGGTTCACCCTCACCATGCCCTGATCCTGATCCTGATCCTGATCCTGATCTTGAACCTGGTTTGGATGGCTCCCCTTCTAAAATCAAAAGTTAGTTCATAAGGAAGTCCTATACCGAAAATGTTGCTTTTATCCACCTAATAAGGCCAATATTTTGGCTACACGCCTATTTACATAGCCAAGAGAGGGGGAAGGGTGTCTTGGGGCATGGCGTGGGATAGGGTTACACCCCGGGGCATTCCTGTCCTATTTTATCACATCGTAAATAAATATCTGTGTGCATAATTTCTAGCATACAGCTTACACATTTGATACAATGTGCATAAAATCCACATTTCTGTGCCATGGGAGGGAGTCATCCCCACCATACCCCACTGACTCTGATCCCGAACTCGGTTTGGGTGGCACCCCTTCTAAAATCAAAAGTTAGTTCATAAGGAAGCTCTGTGCCAAAAATGGTGCCATTAGCCACCAAATAACGGTAATTACACTAAGCCACATGACTATTATGGACTGCAGTAAAAGCGGCAACATTGTGATATTACCCTTTCGATTTTAAATATACATATCTCAAGATAAAAACAAGCAAATTTAACAGAACTAACGGTAGGTGAAAGCTTGGTATATGCTCCTGACATAGATGTTAACATCATGTCACAAGAGTATCTTCTCATTGCGAAAGAGGGCGGTTTTTACTTGCACAATTGAGACACACTGTAGTAGTAACGGAAAAGCATTTGTACAAGCAGTATAGTGATGGCAATAGTAAAAGTAGAAGTAGTAATATATTAAGGGCAGCATCAGTAGTGAGGTAGAAGTAGCAGCAGCAGTAGTAGTAGTAGTAGTAGTAGCAGTAGTGGTAGTAGTAGTAGTAGTTTTAGTAGTAGTGGTAGTAGTAGTAGTAGTTGCATTAGAAGCAGTACGATTAGTAGTATTAGTGGCAGGATTAGCCACAGTAGTAGAATAAGTAGTAGTAGTAGTAGTAGTAGACAGTAGTAGAAGTAGTAGTAGTAGTAGTAGTAGTAGTAGTAGTAGTAGTAGTAGTAGTAATAGTAGTCAGTAGTAGAGGTAGTAGTAGTAGTAGTTGTAGTAGTGGTAGTAGTAGTGGTAGTAGTAGTAGTAGTAGTAGTAGTAGTAGTAGTGGTAGCAGTAGTGGTAGTAGTAGTAGTAGTAGTAGTAGTAGTAGTAGTAGTAGTGGTAGCAGTAGTGGTAGTAGTAGTAGTTGTAGTAGTAGTAGTTGTAGTAGTAGTAATAGTAGTAGTAGTAGTAGTAGTAGTAGTAGTAGTACTACTACTACTACTACTACTAGTAGTAGTAGTAGTAGTCGTTGTAGTAGTGGTAGTAGTAGTAGTTGTAGTAGTAATAGTAGTAGTAGTAGTTTTAGTAATAGTAGTAGTTGGTGTTGTTATACAGCGTGTCTCAAAAAACTGTGTAGAAATGAAACAGTACTTGCTAACTTTCAAAAGAGGGTGATTTTCACATGTACATTTTTTCAGACATGCTGTAGTATGCCTCAAAAATTGTGGAAGAAAAATCATGCTTACATCAACGTCAAGGGCATAGTCTTAGCTTTTTAATATCGTTTGTTTTGTTCAATTTTCTTGTTTCAATCTAGATATATGTTGTAAACAAATAAAGGGTGAAATCACAATTGCACTTCTTGTATATGGACTGCAGTAAAAGTGGCACAATTGTGATATTACTATTTCGATTTTAAATATACATATCTCAAGATTAAAACAAGCAAATTGAACAGAACTAACGGTAGATGAAAGCTAGGTATATGCTCCTGACGTTGATGTTAACATCATGTCACAAGATTATTTTCTCATTGCGAAAGAGGGCGGTTTTTACTTGCACAATTTTTGAGACACACTGTAGTAGTAGCGGAAAAGCATTTGTACAAGCAGTATAGTGATGGCAATAGTAGAAGTAGAAGTAGCAATATATTAAGGGCAGCATCAGTAGTGAGGTAGAAGTAGCAGTAGTAGTAGTAGTAGTAGTAGTAGTAGCAGCAGCAGCAGCAGTAGTAGAGTAGTAGTAGTAGTAGCAGCAGTAGTAGTAGTAGTAGTAGTAGTAGTCAGTAGTAGAAGTAGTAGTAGTAGTAGTAGTAGTAGAAGTAGTAGTCAGTAGTAGTAGTAGTAGTAGTAGTAGTAGTAGTAGTAGTAGTAGTAGTAGTCAGTAGTAGAAGTAGTAGTAGTAGTCGAGTAGTAGTAGTAGTAGTAGTCAGTAGTAGTAGTAGTAGTAGTCGAGTAGTAGAAGTAGTAGTAGTAGTAGTAGTAGTAGTAGTGAGTAGTAGTAAGTAGTAGTAGTAGTAGTAGTGTAAGTAGTAGTAAGTAGTAGTAGTAGTAGTAGTAGTAGTAGTAGTAGTAGTAGTAGTAGTAGTAGTAGTAGTAGTAGAGTAGTGACCGTAGTAGTAGTAGTAGTAGTA
>JZLH01S0450824.1:0-25986 GCA_001188425.1 Eucidaris tribuloides
ATGTCAATCATCTATCGTTTGATCCTTTCATACGTCCTTTGGCATTTTTGCATATTTTACGCTTCGGTGAACGCAATTTCAAAATTTCCACCCTTTCTCGATTTTGAAATTGTAAAATCCATTAAGTTTACTGCAAAAAATTTTAATCCGAATTTTTTCATCAAAATGTATCTTTACGTGTTGTATGAACATAACAGGTTGTAACCATGACATGGTTGAGTGAACACACTTTATAAATAAAGGGAAAAATGTCATTATTTACCATAATTTTGGCATAAGAGATGACTCATGTGACTTTTGAAAAGTGGCATTTTCACCTTGAATGCATGCGCATTCATGCATGACCCAACGGACCAATCACATTTTCACACAGAAGTTAGTCAATGAGTGTAGAAACACTCTTGCCAAATTATTTTGCACAAACTTGTTTTTTTAAAAAGTTATGGTATGTTGAAAAGGGGGGTAGTTACTTTTTTTGTTGTGTTTATTAGATAGAAAGGGTCTAATAATATTGGTATATAGTTTGCCCCCCTGACCATTTGTTAACCTGGAAATCACATTTTGTCGATACATATCGATACATATGAGAGAATAACATTTATATCCCCTGAAAGGCAAGCGTTCCTGACGCTTGAAAACTGCATGCTGTTTAGGCGCTCGCTCGCTTTGCCCCCTCACGCATAAAAAAATCCACTTTCATAATAAATGATCAAATACTGTTATCTCATCCTAAGTATGAACCCCTCCGAGACCCTCAGCAACTTACCACAAAATAACATTTCCAACACCTTTGCCCCATGCATTATGCTTTTCCTTATCAATGGCCGTGTACAATTTTTCAGGGAAATGTCAATTTTCTACCTGGAGGGGACCCCCGACCCAGACCTCCCATTTATCGCTATCAACAATTGCAACCTTTTGCCGACAAAGAGAGGTCATCATGCATTCCTTCATGAATATGGCGCTGAAACACACCTTTCAAGGCCAAATGTCAATTTTCTAACCCTGAGAGGAAAGCCCTCAAAGCCTCCAAATCTGTCACAATACTTATTCGACAACTTGCAGAATGCCATTGATGTTTCTTCATGAAAATGTGTCTGACTGGTGAACGCACATTTTCAAGGCAAAGTCAAATTTTCTCCACCTGGAGCGGGAGCCACTCAGCCCTCCCCATTTATGCGCCATCAATATGGCAAAAACTTTTGCCAAAAAAACAAACAAACGCAAAGGAAAAGAGGGTCATCATGCCTTCTTCTGAATGGGCGCTTGAACACTTTTCAGGCAAAATATCAATTTCTCACCCTGGAGGGACCTCCACGACCTCCCACTTCTTATCAATTAACATCGCCACACCTTTTTGCACTCACCAAAAAAAACAAAATAAACAAAAAGATTTATGTGTTATTTAAATAGAGATTGAAATTGCTACAGGTGTAAGAGTCGGGTGCAGTTTAAGGAATTAAGATACACATTGACATGCCAGCTTTATACGTTGTAATGAATTAGTCCGTTGCGTCGTGTAATGTTGTGGAAAAATATGTCGATAATTAGGTCTTTACACCCCCCTCCCCACTCAGAAGGTCTAGTCGCCCTGCAACACTTACCGCAACCAACTCAACAATCATTTAATTCAACCAGCCAACTATATAATAACAATCAATCAACCACCAAACACTAATCCTTACCATATCTATCATCAACGCAAATACCATTCGACCCAATTCTCAGATCAACTAATCGACCCTAACTCCAACAATTTATGCACCATGTAAATGACCCTTTTTCCCGGTGACGATGGTAGGTGTACCGTTTTTGACTTATGACTAATGAACCTTAATATTCAGCTACAAATATGAATAGTGAGTCCCTGATTACGCATGGACTGGAATAAGTAACAGGCTACTTAAAAAGAGGAAATGATTATGGTAAGATTTTCTTGATTTTCCTTGTAATGTAGTTCTGATATCGTCTTCGTCCATTTTGATAGTTGCAATGATGTTTTTGTAGTTTTGCAAAATACCTTAGCCTTATGAAGGTTTATTTCACAAAGGCGCTAATCCACTCTCGTATTTTCTGAGTAAATCACCTTTTATTTCTCCTTTTCGTTTGCAATGTACTTGTCTTGTTATATATGTTAAGGTATCACCTGCGACCATTATTGACTGGAAAAATCTACGATTAGATTGTTTTTATATTTTTAAATGTATTTTTTTCATGGATTTTAGCTCCTTTTGGATTACATTAAAGGTTAGGTGTAACTAACTGCTTATTGAATTCGATGGCCGCCTTAAGCCTTGGCTTTTAGACGAGGACATTCCTGCTATTGTTACGTACATCGCTTGCCCCGCAAACTCGACAACCACAGGAACCAGTGAACCACCGAAGAGCCGACACCATTATCGCGGCATTCATCTCAATGTTTGACGGATGCGTTCTTCAGGCTTTCGGACCAACTCGTTTACTGAGACCGGCACTTGACGGTGGACGACTCCCCAAGCTCGCGCGTTATGACTCGAACTGCGGCGTATTTACTCGAAAGGATCACGGAGTCTCGAATCGTTTGGTAGGAACCAAAGTTATTCATTGAGTACGCACAAAGGGTGAGAAAACGCGTCATGGGCTTATATATTCGGATAACGGTGAGAATTTCTAGTTTGTTTCATTAGCTATTTTGAATTCTACGCTTCGCTATTGCCACTCGGTTTCAGGCTATATTCACGCTTTTAGAAGGCGTTCATAGAATTCGGACACATTGTCGCCTCTAACTGAATTAGACTTCTCTAGCGTCCGAGTGAATATCTTTATATCTGACCCTCTAAACTGGTGTGATGAGAGATTGAACGGTCAGTAATTGTGTTGTCAGAATGACTTACACTGACGGTCGAATGTTTTATTGTTTTTGTTGGTAATCATGCAGTAGGCATAACAATTTTTGATGCTTTTCAACGTTGTTGGATTGTTTATTGCCATTATGGCATTACTTATTTAGAGTACTGCGATTGTGATGTTTAAGTATACGATTCGTATTGTCTTTATTTGTTCTTGTATTACCCAGTGGAAATTAGATGTGGCTATCGTGAAAACTGCGTTAGATCGTGACCTAACATATTTACATTACCTAATACTGGTCGATATAGTGCTACATATTTTTTCTATACTTACATTGCGACAGGGTATGACCTCTGGTTTCTGAAATTAGGCCAATTTAGCTTATGAAAACTTCAAATGTTAATCTCCCCCCCCCCTCAAAAAAAAGGTTCCTGTTGGGTAGTTTTCTTTTACAAAAAGCCACTGTCAAACTTCTCGCACTGACTCAACGTTGAGTTTTTGTAATCTTAACGGTTGCTAGTTTTGGGCTACTCATTTACTCATACGAATGACTGTCCCGATACGTGCCTTTTTTGATGTTTGATAGTGGTATTCTGTACCACTAGCTTCCTTGTCACAAAAGTGCATCATTCTTGCTTATAATTACCCCCCATGTTTCATAAAAGTGGTTTCTCTTCATCTTTAGCGTGCCAATTTTGTCTTTGTGTTTTTTTTTTTTTTGTTTTTTTTTTTTTTTTTTTTTTTTTTTTTTCTTTTTTTTCTTTTTTTTTTTTTTTTTTTTTTTTTTTTTTTTTTTTTTTTTTTTTTTTTTTTTTTTTTTTTTTTTTTTTTTTTTTTTTCTTTTTTTTTTTTTTTTTTTCTCGCATTGATACGTATTTGTTTACATCAAGCGTCACCATCAAACTAACTTGTGATTTTATTCTCTGACGGTATTTGATCTGACTTACAGTATACTTTTGGCTACAAAATACTCAAGTTTCCTTTTATATCGTATTACCGTACTTATTACGGCCTTCATTTTGTGTGTAATTCATATTTTTACATACTACAATCTATATTATTATACAATACATATTAATGACATTGTAACCCTCGATTTGAGAGGCTGGCGTTTTCTGAGTCATGATATTCGTAACAAACTGATTGCAAATTTTTTGTTGATCTGTAGTCTCATCTCTGTATTAGCAAGCGTTACGAGTCCTGATATGTACATCAGTGAGCAAATATCTTGTTTTTATTTTCTAGATTAACGTGCAATTTTTAAGTCATCTTGTATCGACGATCGACGGTTGGACGATAGGAGCTGACTGTTTTCGGTTATTCCTATACCTGTATACGATTTAAATCACTGAGCTTTCTATGATCGTTTTGTTGACTTAAAAAAACATCAGGCTCTGTTTGTTACTCCTATCGATTCTAGTGATCCCAAAGTGTTGCTTTTGGCGTTAATCTGTATTTAGTCAAACAAAATGGTTGGATGGAACGGTTTATCATTTTCGAAATTGTAAGCGTATTTTTATACGGAATATTTTTTCGCGTAGGTCAGGGTTCACCCGAATTCCGGGTTGTGATTCCAGATGTTGGTATTAACCTAAGATAATGATAACCATGTGGTCATTGCTGGGCCCAGAAGCCAAGAAAATCTAGTATTTGAATAGTTTCTGGTAGAGGAACGCACTTGTATGGATCAAATATAATTTCATCACAAGTGTTTGTATCTATTTTATCAAAATTTCAGTTAGCACTGATTCAAAGCGAAGGCGTTTGAAGGGAAACGTTCCGCTATGTAATTTTTTTTTTAACGTTCCGTCTTTGTATTAATGGTTGATGCTCGGAATTTCTATGTAGAGTTGGCTAAAAATCTAGTTACTGATTTTGTTGTAATATGTAGGTAATTCCTATTAGTCTAAGTCTGCTTTTATGTCTCTCTGTGTTTGGATGTGACATTTGTTTTCATTTTCTTTCATTTTGGTTTACTGTTGTTTGTTTTTGTCATCAAATGGTGAAATTGTGTTTTACTGAAAAATGACGGTTACCATTTTCATTGCGCCTGTTATAGTCGATATGTGTTTCTATGCAGCCATGATCTAAATCATAATATTCATAGTCAGCCTAGTCAGCCGAGAAACTACTTAACATTTTACATAATCATTCGATTAACGTACTTTGATTTAAATTGTGGTTATAGTGTATATATCGAATACTTGTTGTAATGTACATTGACTATTTTTATGTTGCGGTTTGGTGGTAGCCCTTAGAGACGAAATCTCTGCATTATTAATACGTTGTTGTCAATGTACCATATTATGATAGTGGATAGTTCTTCAATGCGATCACTATTAGTGATGCATTCGTAGGTAGATGCAGTTTCTTGCAGTAGTTTCATACGTTCATAAATAATGCTATTATGATGTCTGATGTTATAAATCGTTTACATGCGCAAATGCCGATTTTACAGTTTAAATATATGACGAATGAATGTAGTGTAGTTATAAACCACTTCAGTATATTTACCCAACAATTGTCACCGCAAATTTATACTTCACGTAATACTTTTCGGTATTGCTATAATTGAGGAGTTTAGCAAAATTTTTGATCAATTAATACTCGCTTAAATCCTTAGCTGCAAATTTTCATTATATGGCCTTTGTGGAAACTTGGGTTGTCGATCGCTTCACCCTTTGTTTTATTGACGGTTATACTTTAGTTTCAAAGATAGACACATAAGCATCCGGTAGGTGGTCTGGCATTGTATTAAAGATATTTATCAGGTTTATGGTTATTGAAAATTCTTTGCCAAATCTCTGATATGTCTTATGTGTTTTATAGAAATTGTATACCTGAAGCGAAAACTTGTATGTTGGTGAGGGTCTTATCCAGGCCACAAATGGTAATTCCATGATTTTGTTGATGCATGTTGCAATTTATACTTGACTTCCCTTCTCTCATGACAAACTTGTATAGTTAATGGGAGACTTTATATTATTTATTTCATTATTATGAAAGCACCACTGTCAGCAGTTTTTAGCACAAGTGGGTGGTATTTATTTTTACTTGTATACGAAACAACACGAGTTTCTGATACTACTTCGTCGGCTAATTGCGATATTTACGAATTTTTCCGCATGTTGCTGATCTAGGGCTTTTGTCTTGACTATTGTCACTTCCCTATATTGTGGTCGTTGCTAATATTCTTGCAAATTCAAAGCATGTAGTACAAGAAGGGATTCGTGTAATAACCAACACTATTATCGAGCTTTAATCCGTCTTGATCAACCGACTGGTTGAAGTCCTTTTATACAAATGACGCCAAATTGTCTTATATACATTTATTGAATTGTTGTCTTTTATCATGCTCATTTCCGTTTCTTCTCGGTCTAGTTCAAATACAAAAGTCCCGACGAAATCCTTGGATCACCAAATCACTTTTTAAGATCTATCATCGCAATAATCTATTTTATAATACAGTGTCTCGCCACCGAGCAGCTAAACAAAATACTCACCTATCGAAACACCTTGATTCCGTGGTACGTAGATGCCAAAAGATTATTTTTCCTCCATCAAATCCACAAAATGATGTAATCCCCTCCCATGCGACGTATAATAACGTATACAGAACGAGGAAAGAGGCTGGATTGACAATAACTCAGAAATGGCAAGATTATTGATGTTCCGCTCGAGATCGCTGAAGCTTTTATCACTTATTTGTATTATTGGACAAAATTTATGCTGGAAATCAGCATCGAAGAAAACTTTAATTCATTTCTTGAGATCCCACCCAGTTCTATATTTTTATACGCTCGACCAACTAGAATTATTGCTTGTAATGACTTCAAGCCAAAAAAGTTCAGGTTTTTGACGCATCTCGCTGTTTTCCTTAAAATTATTCATGAAATAGCCCGCCCTTGACCACTATTTAATTTGTCTTTAGACTGGAATTTTCGAACAAATTGAAGTTGCCAGATATTCTATTTTTAGAAGCATGTCGACGACTTGGGTAATATCGACTATATCTCTTTAATATTTTGAAAGTTTTGAAAAGTTGTTTACTACCGACCATAAGTTTTTTTAACTGATCACAATTTTTAGCTGACACGCAGTTTGGGTTTGTCTTCCAGACCGCACACCAGTTTTCGAGACATTTAACTACACGCCGTTTGCTTGCTAATGTATCAAGTTGTGCAAGTATCGAAGCAAAATCACACACTGTGGGTTTTTCTGACACTCAAGGCTTTGACACAATTATCATGAATATTATTGCTACAAACTTCCTTCGGGAGTCGTGCAGGGCCTTGGAGCTGGTCAGAGATTACTCAACAAATCGATCGCAATTGTTATATGGAATAATTCGAGTCAGTACGCAACATAATGTGGTGTTTCGCAAGGCTCCCTATTGGGCACTTTCTTTTCATTATTTACTATTATGATTTTACTCCAGTCGTCCAGCACTTCCTTTCTTCCTTTGTTGCTGACGATATTCGGGTCTCTTTTTGCACACAACAGTCCTATTACGTTATTGATCTGCTGTAACTGGTTGAGTTACGGTCATTATTTGGATTCGAGCTAACAAATTGTCCTTATTTAAACAAAATATTTCATGGTATTTAGCAAACTCATTACCCATTTACGGCTGGTTAATTTCATTTAATGCGTGTTAACTTACAGCGACGATCAACAAATTATTCTTGGTCTCTTTATGATGTAAGTTATCCTGGCAGACAAACAAAATTACTTGTGTAAATTACGTTTCGAGAAAATTAGGGTGTTAATACAGAAACTTAAACACTTTTTCCCCATCTATATTCGTTCTTTATATCGACATTATTACTTCCGCATTCCATTACAGTTAATTGGCTTGGGGAATTGTTCTAAACACGAATGGACTCTATATTTAGAATACAAAGCGGAGCGATAAGGACTATCAGTTGTTACAGCATATTTAGCACCACAAGCCAACTTTTCAGAAATAGCTTATTAAGGTTTTTTGATATATATTCTACTCCCTTTCGGGCATATTTATGTATCATTTATCAGGATGAATTGCCCAGCCTTCGGCCTCCGTATGTTTGTTAAAAAATAACGCTTGTCCATTCTTATCTACAGCAGCAAAACTCTTCATCTCCCAGTGAACTGTATTTGCATCAAACATGTTCACACAGGTCGAATTTTGGATAGCCTTGCTATACTCACTGATCGGCTGACAGCTGATTGTTTTAACACAAACTGAAAAAGATCCCTTGTGGAGCGCTTATGTTAATATTAGTAATTCATTGTATACAACTTCCTTTCTTTTAGATTGTTTATCCGTATTCCTTGCTTGTATCTCATTCTCTCATTGATTCACTCACGTCAATGCTTTTCTGAATTCTCGTGTGTTTTGTATTTATTGTTCGTACTATGTTGCTCGGTTGACGAGGTATTCAGTATGTGTGAAACAGGTGGCTATCTCTGCCGTCGGCTCCAAGGGCAGGTGACTATGTGAAATGTTTCTTAGTAAATTGATGAAATGTGTTTTGTCTTTCTATGAAATCTGTAGACGTTACTCTTTTGATTTATGTCATTCTCGGGGAATTAGGATTTATGACCTTATTCGTTCACCTCATTGTATGAGCTGCAATTTGATATAATCAGAGTTATTCCTTTTGTGAGCTGAAGGTCAGATCTCAGTATGATCAATGCATTTCGTAATTTTATTCATTTATTGTTTATTGTTTTCCTACTTACTTTAATTTGTTTTCTTTTACTTTTAATTCTTTTTTTCTTTTATCTTTTCCTACGTCTTCTTCTTTTTTCTCCGTTTCACGATCTTGTTGTATGTCGTTTGTTTAATAGACTTAATTGTTCACTTATAGGGACGTATACAATGCAGCTTGCTTTTTAATAGTTCCTCACATTTCATGTTGTTAATTGTCTATATGTCTTGATTACGACGTTATATTGTGTATTTGTTTTATCGATGGTGTATCTATAGCATGTATTCAAACAGCCCCAACCATATAACAAATCACAACCAAAACAATAACACGAAAATCGAAACCAATATAATACACACAAACAAACAAAACACCAAAACAGAATATATTTATGTTTTGGTTGAGATGTGAACAATAAATGCAATCAATCAACACATGGAGTTTAGCACCTTTTGGAATTAAACTCGCACACAAAATTCGACACAACCATTTTTGCATCAGCTTTTACTTTCACGAATATTAACTGAAGGTGATTAATACTCCCGCCCCAGTTTATTGTTGACTTATTACCATAATATGCTGTTACCATGGCAATGCAATTTCCAAAAAAAAGAAAAAATAATTTGATCCACAAGAGTTTTACCTGATTTATTGCCATAATATGGCGTTACCATGACAACGCAGTTTCTGATACATGTGAAAAATGTGTATTAAACATCTTAAACCCAAGACCAATGTGTGTACCAAATTCCATGAGCACTGGTCTAAAACTGGTTGAGTAGTTTGAATCGCAATATTTGTACCTGATTTTTTGCAGTAATATGCCGTTACCATGGCAACACAGTTTCCGATACATTGTAAAAAATGTTGTCTTACATATCTTCAACCCAAGACCAATGTGTGTACCAAATTCCATGAGCACTGGTACTAAAACTGGTGAAGTAGTTTGATCCGCAAGATTTGTACCTGATTTTTTGCAGTAATGTGCCGTTACCATGGCAACACAGTTTACGACACAAGTGAAAAATATCTCTTGTGTATCTTCACCCCAACACCAATGCGTGCCCCAAATTTCATGACCATTAGTCAAAAACTAAAGAAATAGTTCGATCTGCAAGATTTGCAACGGACCGACAGACCGACTGCCTTATGCTTGAAAACAAAAGCCTAGCCAGAGGTGTGTGTACTATACTGCAGTCTGATTGGTCAATTGGATTTAGCACCTTTTGGAATTTTGTACCTAAAATTTTTCATCTTCCTGCTGAAATTTTCAATGAGATATAGTGCATATTGTTCCCACATATGAAATCAATATTTTAAAACAAAAAAAAATCAATTTTGATAAAATATGGATTTAGCACCTTTTGGAATCAAGCTCTTGATATAAACGAAACCTATAAACGTGTAGTCTTCTATAGCCAACAGTGTAGATTACAAAGTAATGAAGTTACTCTAATAACACATGTATTAATTCATCCGTTTCACATAGTTCTTTTGAAACTTTACATAAAACATTATTATATTATCGTTATAAAATTACTATACAAACAGACTGAAAAAAGAAACAGAATGATTCAACAAAAATACAAAATGTACAAACAAATACTTCCAAAATATCATAACAGAGAAAACTTTTTACGAAACAACCCCGCATAATGCATTGAAAAAAAAATCAAATAAATAACTGTAACTGAAGAGTTTGATTGCAAAATAGGCTAAGTATATTTTTGTAACTTTGGAAAAAGATGCATTTCTTTGCTCGAGTTTGTACACGCGCCTGTGCAAAAAAAAAAGTAAAGCCCAAGATATGTCATACATTCATGTGTAATTAGGCCTGAATGCTATCGATAGATAAGTAGGTATATAGTAACTGTTGAACTGTTTTGGTGAAAAATTGATTTACCGCGGTTTGCAGCAATTTTCTTCAACTGTAAATGTATAAACTTCCGTTTGGATACAAATCGTTAACAATGTTATTACGAGAAGTTTTTCACAATATAATATTACTTCATAAGTTCGTGATTAATATTGAAGGAAAAACTACCTATCATCAATAAATCCTTGAATTTTCAAATTATAAAACAATCAATCAAAAGTGATGATGTGATATTTCGTTATGATATCTACTTAACAAGGCAAACATTAAGCATAGCGTCATGTTGCGCATCCTTCAGAAGCATTGAAAGTCGCTAAATGAGGCTGACATGTATGATTATATTTTTCTTTCTTTCTTCATTTTATTGATAACATACGTACTGATACCTCAATGATTTGAGAAGGCGAGCGCATGTGATGAAGACACTTTCATGACCTAGAATGACTCACGACTTTTTTTAGGCCCGTTATATACATGTACCCAGTGTTTTTTTAAATTATAATATGGTTGACTTTTCAAGTCACGTATTTGTCGTATCTTCAGCTGTACCTTGACTCCATGGGAGGTATAAACAGAAATAAAACTCACAAGAAGAAAAGTCATGTGGTTTCACCTTTCCAACCGGGAAACAGCGTACCCAACATACACACACACATACACACACACACACACACACACACACACACATTGAAAACTTGAAATGCCTTAAGAACCAAATGAGTTGAAACATATACCAACTATAAACCAGGTGTAGTGGATCTACGAGCTGGAAGGAGTGTCTTTAATTTGTTTACTTAAGGAGAATAATGCATGAATATACCAGTATTTTATTTCTATAGAGGCCGGAGAGAAATAAATTCCATAGAAAGCTACTACAGATTTGCCTGCCACAAGGGATATTGATAGTAATGGGTCAACGTTTGACCACAAGATTCTCAGAGCAGAATCCTTACATATTTTACTTGATTTTAGAATATTTTCAGCTCAAGTCGAGGACTACCCCAAATCATGCTATTAGCTTGCGAAGAAAGTAATTTTTAATAATCCGATATCCTAATTGTGGGTGGATTCAACCAACTAACCAACTAATCAACACACCTACCAAATCACCAATTAAATAACCAATTAACCAACCAACCAATTGACCAATCAACCAACTAACCAACTAACCAACACACCTACCAAATCACCAACCAACCAACCACTCAATTAACCAATCAACCAACTGACCAACCAAAAAAAACCACTAACGGACCAACCAACCAACCAACCAAGTAACCAATCAACCAACTAACCAATCAACAAATCAATCAACCAACCAACCAACAAACCAACCAAATCTGCTAGCTTGTTATTAGATTGAGATGTGAACAGATTATTGAATAATAATAATAATATATATATATTGTCCTAGTTGATATGTACTACAGTTATAAAATTGAAGAATATATGAACAATGTCTTGGGGGATCTCGTGCAGAGAAAAACACAAACATTTATACTGCCCCCCCCCCATGACAAAAGGCCATAACTGACATTTGAGTGTTTTGGAGATTTTGAGCAAAATGTATTTTGTTCAACACGTAAAGCCCTATTCAGTGTCCTTTTAACAAGCGGATTATGAAACAAAGAGACCGGGAAAGGGACACTTCTAATTATTATTGTTTTTTGTTCTGTATGTTTAAACTGAGTCCCATACACTATATAACTCAATTTTGAAAAAAAAGTCAGTTATGCCCTTTTGTCATGGGGGGGGGGGCAGTATGGTCCCAAACCAAGAAAACAAATATTCTGTCATAATTTCTGTTGTACTAGTTATTGGTGTATTGGCGTCGAGTGAGAGAAACTGAGAGATGTTCTTTATCTCCAGTGATCTTTAAAACTAAAACCTGTTCGAAGACTCGACTTACAGGTGTGAGTGAATGGAAAATGTTATAGCGCTTCGCGGCGTTGACGGACAAGCGTAATGTGATCATATTATGCTAACTCGTTATCATAATTGTGTTAAATTCATCAGTGCCCTCTCGCAGAAGGAAGGGGAAAATCACCGAGGTGCTCCCGGCTCAATTACCAGGAGGAAGGCCAATTAATTAGGTTGCTATGACAACGTTGTTTCCTTAAGTCATTTAGTGCGAGGCATCGGCTTCCATTGCCGGAGGGGATTTGAGGATGACTTTTAAAAGTAGTAGCGAGAGCGAGCTATGTTGCATGAACTCGACAGATAAACAAGTTGGTCGAGAGTCTCAGATTTTCGAGAATATCATATAGACGAGTAGTGAAGGATCGATTTCAAAACCGCGCAATGACAAGTTCAAACATTCACAGTTATGAAAAATGCACACGTAGTGCAGGTGTCAAACATTATTCTAAATTATCCAGAATTCTATTGGCTTTTGAAAGGATTTCTTCAGGTAAAATACACAGGTTTTATATTTATGTTTTTTGCAGAAATCGTGAACTGCTGACAATTGTTTGTTTGGTGCCTTGTCTGTTCCAGTCATTGGTGATCAAGGTTTTCCATCTCCTTCTATCTGTGGTCATTTGTATTGTCCTGTCAGTTATTCTAAATGAACTTATCCATTTCTGTTATCTCACTCTACTTCTCTTCCCCCGGTCTTCCATGTATCATGTTCTCTGTACCTTGTCTTTTCATAATGTGTGCAACAAACTGAAGTTGCATTTTCCTTATGAGGGATCTATCGACACAATGCTTCTTCATTTGATACTCTGTCAGTCCACGGAAGTAGACTTCATGGTCAGTCCAAGGTATCCTCAGCAGACAGCACTCTTCCCCAAAACCACATTTCTGCCGCTTGAATTCTTCTTTATTCAATTAATGCATTCAATGATGTATTCAATGTCGAGCTCTCACATCCATATAAAAGAATATCAATTAAATGTTTGAATCTCTTCCTGTAACAATATATTTATGGTTAACATGGTTGCATATGCAAATAATCAACGTTCAGGTTTGTTTCACAAACACATGAAAATACCACAGACGTGAATGTTTTTGACGAACATTCACATAGTTCCACTTGTGTATGTATTGTGAATACTATTACACCCACTTCCAAAATGATGCTACTAATGCTACTTCTACTAGATACTACTACTGCTGCACTACCTACTACAAATACTACTACTACTATACTACTACTATACTACTACTACTACTACTTTACTACTACTCTACTACTACTACTACTACTACTGACTACTACTACTGCTACTATGCTACTACTACTACTACTACTACTACTACTGCTACTACTACTACTACTACTACTACTACTGCTACTACTGCTACTACTACTACTACTACCTGACTACTACACCCTATCACTACTACTTCTGCCTGCTATACTACTACTTTTCTTCTTCTTCTTCTTCTTCTTCTTCTTCTTCTTCTTCTTCTTCTTCTTCTTCTTCTTCGTTATCTGCTTCATCTTTGTCTATACTTTTACCTCTTTTGCTACTGTTGCTTCCTTTACTTTTACCACTTCTACTTTACCTCCACCATCACCAATTCTCCTTTTATTATACCAACTATTACTACTACAAAACGAGCAACATAAAGAAAGATAAACATCATATTAAAAAGTAAGAATAAATGTAGTTTCTCAAAAATACTTTTAACTATATCTTCGGAATGATAAACGCCGAAATATGTGTCCTCTCATAGATAAGTGAAATAGTAAGTGTACCTCTTTGGGCCTACAGACCTGTTTAACATCATTTGATGATTAAATCCTTTACTGCGGACAGTTTAAACTGGGGATTTCCTTCTGACTCATCTAGATTGCATGTCAACTGTTCGAAAGGACCTGAAATATTTTGACTTTCTGCTAATTTTGTGACCCGATATGAACGAAAGACTTGTTGGACTCCACGTCTCAAAAATATGAACCCTTTAACTCTTTGAGTGCGGGTGTCACATAGACGTAAGAGCTCAATATTTTTTTTTTCAAACAAACTAGTCTAGTAAATTATCGCCAAAATATTTCGGTAGCAAATGTATATTTGGAAAGACAAGATACATGTAATAGGCTTTTCAATCCGAAGAATTATTACATATAGTTACATTAAGAAATTCTGAGAAAAAATGAAAATAAAAACGAATGCATGGTAGCGTTCCCAGTATGTCTTTAAAATTGCATGCAAAAGCATCGTATGGATAATGTTGTCAGTTAATCATATACATGGTTTTGTGGATGATTTTGATGTTAATCTTAGAACCAGCAGTCCGATGAAATAGAGTTACTATGATAATAAATGTAATTAAATTTCCAACAACCTTAATGCACACCATTTTTCATCAAGTGCCCATGAACAGACATGCACGCAGGGAAAGACGGGACATTTTCGGTTATCAACCAAAATTACAAAACTCAATGAACCTCTTGGCACTATTAGTTAAAGGTTTCATTAAATAGTGTTTCTAGTTTTAAAATCCTCTTCTGAGTCAACATGGATGCTATTTTTTTCTGTTTTATCATTGAACATGTAAAGAGACGAATTTCCTTTTTTCCCCCGGCTTTTTTACGTGAAAACAGCTGCATGTGTGTTAAAAGTTCGTCTTAAATCCTCATTTCAGTCCCACCTTTTTCTCAAATTGACATTGTTTTGATGTTAGATCTAAACACTACACAAAAAATAAGTTCCCCCCTTTTGAAAATTCCATAACTTTTTAACGAGATGATTTTGAGCAGAATAATTTGGCAGGAGTGTTTCTGCACTCATTGACTAACGTTTGTTTGAAAATGTGATTGATCCGTCGAGTCATGCATGACTGAGCACGTAATAAAGGTAAAAATGTCACTTTTCAAAAGTCACAAGGGTCATTTTGAGGGATTTGTGATGCGGGATTTTGACAAATTCTGTTTCTGTTGAATGATTAAGCGCTATTTATGTTAATCAGGTATCGTTTGACCCCCTAACAATTCTTTTGGCACTTTTCGCATATTTTACGCTTCAGTGAGCTCAATTTAACAATTTTCATCCATCCTCAATTTTGAAATTGTAAAATCCATTAAGTTTATTGAAAAATTTGAAATCCGATATTTTTAAGCAAAGTGTATCTTTACACGTTGTATGGACATAAGAGGTTGTAACCATGTCAGGGTTCAGTGAGCACACTTTATTAATAAAGCAAAAATACCATTATTTACCATTATTTTGGCATAAGAAATGACTCCTGTGACTTTTGAAAAGTGACATTTTTGCCTTTAATTCATGCTCACTCATGCATGGCTTGACGGATTAATCTTATTTTCACACAGAGGTTAGTCAAGGAGTGTGGAAATGTTCCTGTAAAGTTATTTTGCTAAAACTTATTTCATTAAAAAGTTATGGTATTCTGAACAAGGGGGAACTTACTTTTTGTGTAGTGTTTATAATATAGTAGTTAAATATAGTTCTCATTTTTGCCATACTGTGTAACATTTCGAATATTTTAAAGCGCTTAGATGAAGTAACTTGCTAAAGCGCTATATAAATATTTAATATTGTAGTGAATTTTATTGTATTGTATTGTCTGCAATATTGACATTCGTATTTCATTGTATTAAAAAAGACAGGTAGCTAAGTTAAGCTTATCCAACAAAAGGCTCACACAAGTGTTGAATAATCCACTGCGAAAGACGAAATATTTATTGGTCTCGTAATTTTTGGTGAATGCGTGGTGCCAAATGTCTTACGATGAAATATACCAGGTACGGTCACCCATGTATTCACATAAGTTAGCTACATTCATGACAAAAATAAAACTACTTTTACTTATGCGCCAACAAATTTCTGGAGATATAAAATCAGTTCATTTCAAATCCCAATTCCAAGAATTGACCTCAAGATCATTGCATTACAAAGTGTTAAAATTACTCAGCCCTTCATTGCGGAGCAACGTGAAGACAAGAAAATAATATAAAAATGAGATCTTCCTTCTCTTCACGTCGAAACCGTTTGTCGTCGAAGCTTTCGCATAATTAGATTATCACTGAAACGTGGTTCTAGTCTGCATTGAGGAACTAATATTGACTTGATAAGCTGTGTGGTCCGCTCTAAATGATGTACCGGAGATGCGGTAATTTTGAAGAAAAAAAATAGGAATTTCTTGATCCTACTGATGTTATCAAGAGAAACATTTGATATCAGTTACGTGTTTCTTTATAACATCATCTACAGTCCGGGCTGTATAACAATTTTCAAATGGATAAATAAACAGCCAAGAATAAAACAAGGTTTGAATATTATAGGCCTATACTATGCATCTCTATGAACAAATATCGCTTTGTTTCAAAATGTCAAACGGATAGTTTAACACTAATCTAACATACGGTAGAACATGTAGGGGAAATGTGATGACACCGTTTGTTTTTGTTTTTGTTTTGTTTTTACTTTTGTTTTGTTTTTTACTTTTTGTAATCATTTAGTAGTAGTTTTCGTGTGTATTTCTTTCAGAACTTTAGTTTTACACTACGTTAGAGATGTTCGGTCATGCAGCTCAGATTTTTACATCAAAAATTGGAAGCACTGTTAAACAATGCCTTTCACCATTCTTTTTTGTTGCCACACTTTAAAAGAAGTCATAACAAAAATCAAACAAATTGGAAACATGTCGTGAAACATCATCCTGCCCATTTTATAATGTCATCGCGAAAAGAGTGCAAAATCCATGGAAATTTTATCAGTCTACCATCACACGACATTATAATAATACCAGGGTCTTACACGTCACTTCTGAAAGTTTCACTTTCACTCAATCTCATGAGTGATTTCCTTCTACATGCAGTAAAGGAACTCATTTTGAGAACATGCTTCTGACGGTGTGGCCCGATTCCCCGTTTTCCGTTGTTTGAACTTTGGTGAGGGTGCTGTAGTATTCGTACTCACTACTCCGTATGTGAGTAGTACTCGATTACCATTTTCAGAGCACTCGTACTCGAATGTACAAGTACTCGTACTCGTACTCGAACTCGAACTACAGTTCTTGTACTCAGGTTACAAAATAATTGGAACTGGACATCCAAAATTGTACTCGAGCATGAAAGAACTCGTACTCTATAAAGCAATCTTACTACAGCCATTAGAATCAATTAAGGTACAAAATGAATTAACATTGAACATGTTTACGTTTAAGAAGTGATGATGATGAAGATTAAGAAAATAGAAACTATTTGTTCTTTTTATGAAGGATTCACCGTTAACGTGTTTTTAAAGTCTAATGGCTTGTGTTGTAGTACTCAGTACTCGTACTCGAGTACTACTCGAGTATTTTTTCAGAGTACTCATAGGTGTTCTCGAACTACGGTCCTTGTACCACAAAATACTCGGAACTCGATATCCAAAAATTGTACTCGAGCATCGAAGTACTCGACCTCTCTTTGTGCTAAGCAGTCAATTTACTCAGCGGTAGTTAGTACTCGTAGAAAATGTATTCGACTACAACACTGGAGGGTTTGCTTTAAAAGTGTGGCAGTTATTTTCCTGATATGACACATTGTCGATAAATGATGGCCGAGAAAACTCAATTCATGTAGTAGTCTGTATAATACTCAGGAATCTCTGCGTTTCTCTGCATGGGTGTTTTTTTTTCAAGCGTGGAGCAATATCAATAAACATCATGATAACAAACAATAATCCAGTTCAAAGTTAGTCGGTTATCCATGTCCCGAAGAGCTCCTTGATACAGTGGATCTTTCAAAAGTGGGAAAGTTTTCGAGAGGCACTTGAGAGTAACAATTCATGTACACTAGTGATGGAGAGCTGAATGACTTAAGATAAGTTAATTTTGCTGAAAGAATACCGACACATTTACATTTTGATGTGCATCTGGTGTATACATGAGCAGTTCAAATAAAATACATAGCGATTATTTATCGAATCAGTACTTTGTACAACAGTTTTCAAACTAATTTATTGTCTTAAATCTGTTAAAGGAAATTGAGGGCTTCCACACCATTCCTTCCCTTAAATATGTCATTGATTATAAGACAACAGGGAGCCACCAAAGTGAGAAATGTAAGATGACAGCTGTATATGTAAAAGCAGTGAATCATCCATGATTGTGTTTACTGTCATCACAAGGAGATAGCAGGATGAAAACTGAGCAAGTAATTAATGCTTTTGCGTGGCATAAACGGTATCCTTTTGTCTTTCGGGGGCTTGAGGAACCTGGATAAAAGGAAAAATTAAAAGAGAAGAGAAATTGCAACGATTACATTTTTGATTGTGCAAAATATCGACAGTAACAGGAAAAGGGTTACGATAATGTGATTAGATCATTTTCAACTTATCTATTACATCATGCTTAACTACTAATAGGCTTTTACCGACTGACGAAATGGTAACGGTCTTGGCAACAAATAGAATTTAATCAGCATTCAATTTTTATAACCATTCCAAATTTGTTTTTAATTCAGAAAAAGACAAACCCATTTCAAATTGACGTATTTGTTAACGGAATGTGATTACCTATCAACGCGCTGAAAATCACACGCTATAAAACACTTCCACTTTTGAGAAAACAAACAATCTATACAAACTTAAATGTCGCAGGCCCTGATATTTTTCCTCGTTGGAAATGCACTAACGATATTTGCTCTCTAATAACCTTAAAATCGAAATAGGATAATATTAGTCTGAACCATTTTCAGTAGTATACTAGTAATAGATTTGAGGAGTACCACCATTTCTTTTGAAATGTGTAACTTGGAAAAGAGCTTCGTTCGACGTTTCGGTGCGATTGCGGATCATGTCGTCAGTAGGTTTAATGCCAGTCGTAACAATACCATGGGCCTACTTTAGAAACGATTGATTAATAGCTTGTAAAAATCGACCAAAATTATGCTTCGGCTTCAACTGAAGACACTGAGTGAATCACTCTACGTTCTATTATCATGATTATACGCACACATCCTGTTTCATAGATGCACGTGTTTTGTTAGTCCGTTATAACAGCTGGACCAAAACCAGGTGATCCCTGGTATTAATATGACTCCACTCACCCCAGTAACGATGGGGCCAAGAAGCTGACACCTCACATGTTTAACAGGTGAGGAGTCTTAGTTTAACCACCAGGTTTATATTCGACTGGCCGCAAGATTACTAAATCCGGAAGATCTAAGAAATTATTTTGTCATGAAGTGTCGCCCTCGTAAGTAAATGTAAATGTTTTACCGTATAACCAACAGATTCTAACCAAGAATCACCCGCTGAAGAATATGCGCCGAATTGCCAAGCATCTTTCGTGGCTCATCTAAATTAATACAATGGATAATTATGATTAAAACCGGACAATTACCCCCAAGGACAATTACCCATGGATAATGAATTCCAGGACAATTACCCCTAGGAAATTTACCCCTTAGGGCAATTGTCACATGAGGGTAATTATCCAGGGGTAATTATTTGGAGTAATTGTCCTGGGGGTAATTGGCAAGGAGGTAATTGTCGGGTTGGTTGTCCTAGGGGAAATTGTCCTTGGAGGTAATTGTCCTGGTGTAATTGTCCCAGGGTATTTGTCCTTGTGGTAATTGTCCAGCGGTAATTGTCCGGTTGGTAATTATCCTTGGGGTAATTGACCTTGGGTAATTGTCCAGGGGTAATTGTCCTTGGGGTAATTGTCCAGGGGTAATTGTCCAGGGGTAATGTCCAGGGGTAATTGTCCTTGGGTAATTGTCCAGGGGTAATTGTCCGGTTGGTAATTGTCCCGGGTAATTGTCCTCGGGGGTAATTGTCCAATGGGTAGGCTAATTATCCGGTTGGTAATTGTCCAAGGGGGATTGTCCTTGGAGGTATTTGTCCCGAGTGGTAATTGTCGTGGGGGTAATTGTCCTGGGGTAATTGTCCTAGGGTAATTGTCCCGGGGTAATTGTCTAGTCTTGAAAGTCTCGACTTTTTGACTTTTGGAAGGAACAAAGTCTACATAACTGTCATTGGATTCATGGTAAAAACGTAATGTAGTAAAGAATGGTACCTTTGTAAACATTTAGTAATACATTAATACAGGTAAACCTATATGTAGGGACCAAAGTGCTATAAATATAAGTTGCCATTGAGATTCAGCAAGAATATTCCAGATGATAAAGAATAAGAAATAAGAAACACTGGGCAAAATAAAGATACCTTCTAAATCACTGTTTGTTCCGCAAACCGACAACCAAATCGGGCCATGAATTGAGGCAAAATTATACACATGAACATGGTACTGAATAAGGATTTGGTCATGTAATTTTGTATGCTGCTGGTTAAATCACTCAACTGAAGAGGAAAAGGGATGAGGTTTTTCTCTTTCTTGTCCTTTCTTTCGCCTTGTCTTTCCTTTCTTTCTTTCATTAATTTCTTTCCTTCTTTCCTTCTTTCTTCTTCCTGTTTTTCTTCATTTGCGTCCATTCCCTGAGTGGAATAGAGAATATAACTTCCGTGACACATTATTTATGATCGCATGCGCAGACACACACACACACACATGAATGAGTCAACTATTTACTACGGACTACATCGTATACTGCTATGTCACAACTGGCATGCCACAACTGGCACTGCCGTGAATCCTTTTGGTACGATAACATACGTATCAGGTGCCATCAACTAATACAAGCATTTTAAACAACTCTAACAATTATTCTTTTACCTAGACATAAATTTATAATTGTCAAAAATATTTTTTTTTAAAGTTCATTTTTCATGTACTCAATCTCAAGTCCTCTTCTAAATTCTACCTCACTGTTCCTGCTGATATTACTACTACTACTACTAGTAGTAGTAGTAGAAGTAGTAGAAGTAGTAGTAGTAGTAGTAGTAGAAGTAGTAGAAGTAGTAGTAGTAGTAGTAGTAGTAGTAGAAGTAGTAGTAATAGCAGTAGTAGTGCTACTACTACTACTACCACTACATAACTACTGCTACTACTTCTAAATCTTCTTGTTGTTCTCGTTGTTCTCTTGTGTGCTTTATTCGCCTTCTTCTTTTCCCCTGCTTTGTTTCATATTCTTTCTTCTTTCTCTTTGTCCTCTCCTTTTGCTTTTGTTTTTTTTTTCATTTTCTCTTTCTCCTTCTCATTTTCCTTTCTCTATCAGCGTGTTTCTGTTGAAGCTAGTTTTCCGGAATGAACCGGCTAATGGAGGAGAAGATGTCAATAGAAGCAGACCTTCTCCGCCATTATCCGTCTTTTAGCGGAGAAAGTTTCGCCGGTATTTATCCTGCAAAAAGCAGGATAATAGCGGAGAAAGATACCGTAAGACGTCAATAGAAACAGAAACAGAAACGTCTTTTGCCGGTGAGAAACCGGAAATAAACAAAACCACGGGATCGAAATACGTGAACCCTGGCTGCAGCGCGCGTGTGTTTGATTGAGCATAAATTCGACCTAGTGCGTCCCACAATACCTTGCGGCAACCCAGGTCAACGGACTCTTAGCCGGTAATCGTACGATCCCGGTAGGATCGATCGTGCTTTGCGGAAAACGCAATCCAATAGAAACAGACCTTCTCCGCTATTAGCCGGTTAAATTTTATCCGGATAACGCTGATTATCTTACACATTTTCTCCATCCTCCTTCTTCTTTCCTTCATCCTAAGCATGAATCGCACGTTTGTTGCGGCACAAATTGTCGCCGCGTCACAAATTGTCGCCGGCGACAATTTGTGACGATTTGTGAAAAACCTGACGGCACAAATTGTCTCCACAGGCACAAATTGTCGCCGGCGACAATTTGTGCCCGGAGTTGACGGCACAAATTGTCGCCAGCCATAATCAAAGCATGTTGCGGCATAAATTAAATTGTTTGTGGGTATATTGATATGTAAGTGTGTAAGCATGTGCCTGTTTGTGTATCTGTTTGCTTGTCTGATTGTGTGTTTCTGTCTGTGTGTCTCTGTATGTGTATGTCTGCGTTGCATGTGTCTGTTTGTGTGTCTGTGTCTGTTTGTGCGTCTGTATGTGCTGTGTACGTGTCTGCATGTGTCTGTTCTGTTTGTGTGTTTGTTTGTGTGTATGTGTGTTTGTATGTGTGTGTCTGTGTGTGTGTCGGTGTGTCTATGTGTCTGTTGTGTCTGTATGTGTCTGTATGTGTGGCTGTGAGTCTGTATGTGGGTGTGTCTGTATGAGACTGTGTGTCTATGTGTTTGTGTGTCGATCTGTTTGTGTGTCTGTATGTGTCTGTTTATGCATCTGTATGTGTCTGTGTGTGTATCTATGTGTCTGTATGTGTCTAGTTTGTATGGGTCTGTTGTCTGTCTGTGTGTCTGTGTGTTGTTTGTTGTTCTGTGTGTGTCTGTGTGTCTGTATGTCTGTGTGTTTAGGTGTGTATGTATGTTTGTATGTGTTTGTATGTGTGTGTCTTTGTGTCTATGTGTCTGTTTATGTGTCTATATGTGTCTGTATAATTGTGTATGTCTGTGAGTCTGTATGTGTGTGTCTATATGCGACAGTTTGTGTGTCTGTGTGTTGTCTGTGTGTCTGATTGTGTCTGTTTCTGTCTGTTTGTGCTTCTGTATCTGTGTGTCAATATGTCTGGATGTGTCTAGTCTGTATGTGTCTGTTGTCTTTTATTGTGTCTGTATGTTGTGTGTTTGTATGCGTCTGTGTGTCTGTTTGTTTGTATGTCTGTGTGTTTGTGTTTGTCTGTATATTTCTGTTTGTCTGTAAGTGTCTGTGTGCGTCTGTTTGTGTGTCTGTGTGTATCTCTTTTGTTTGTGTGTCTGTATGTGTCTGTTTGTGCGTCTGTATGTGTCTGGGTACGTGTCTGCATGTGTCTGTTCTATTTGTGTGTTTGTGTGTTTGTGTGTATGTGTGTTTGTATGTGTCTGTGTGTGTGTCGGTGTGTCTATGTGTCTGTTATGTCTGTATGTGTCTGTATATGTGTATGTGTGTGTCTGTGAGTCTGTATGTGTGTGTCTGTATGAGACTGTGTCTATGTGTTTGTGTGTCGATCTGTTTGTGTGTCTGTATGTGTATGTTTCTGCATCTGTATGTGTCTGTGTGCAATTCTATGTGTCGGTATGTGTCTAGTCTGTATGGGTCTGTTGTCTGTCTGTGTGTCTGTGTGTTGTTCTGTATGTGTCTGTGTGTCTGTATGTCTCTGTGTTTATGTGTCTATGTGTGTTTTTATGTGTTTGTATGTATGTATCTGTGTGTCTATGTGTCTGTTTATGTGTCTGTATGTGTCAGTAAATGTGTTTTTGTGTGTCTGTGAGTCTGTATGTGTGTGTCTGTATGTGACAGTTTGTGTGTCTGTGTTGTCTTTGTGTCTGATTGTGTGTCTGTTTTTGTCTGTTTGTGCTTCTGTATCTGTCTGTGTGTCAGTATGTCTGGATGTGTCTAGTCTGTATGTGTCTGCTGTCTTTCAAAGTGTCTGTATGTTGTGTGTTTGTCTGTATGCGTCTGTGTGTCTGTTTGTATGTATGTCACACCAACTACCAATTCACACACACATGCACAAAAACAGACACACACAGCCATTCACACACATACGAGCAAACACAAACATACATACACGTACATACCAGAGACGAACACATAAACACATAGACATGTGCAAAGACAAACACACAGACATACAAAAATACACATACAGACACACAGGCACATACGTGTACATAGACGCATACATACACACACACACACACACACACACACACACACACACACACACACGCGCACACACACACACACACACACAGATAGAGATGCACAAACCCCATATACACAATAACGCATAAACCCAAACCCACGCACAACGAACTCAAAGACCCATAGAAACACACACAAAAACATGCAAAGACAAACACATATATACTCAAAAACAGATACACAGGCAAATACAAAGACATATACAGACACACATAGACACACAATCAGACACAGAGACAAACACGGGGACACACAAACAGATACATACACACATACAGACGCACAGACTCATACAGTCATACAGATAAAAACAGACATGCAAACAGGCAGACACAAAACATACACATACAGACAGATGCACACAGACACACAGCTACATATAGATACACACAGACACACATACTCACACACAGACAAACACACAGACACCTACAGACACACAAACAGAACAGAAGCATACAGACACACAAACAAACACACATGGATACTTACAGACAAACAAAAACATACAGAGACACAAACACATAGACACACACACAGACACACAAACAGACACACAACACAGACAAACAAACAAACAAACAAACAACAGACACATAAAGACACATAGACATACACACAAACATATACAAACACACGAACAGACACATTCAGACACACACAAACACATAGACATACAGACAAACACACAGACAACAGACACATGCAGACTAGACACATACAGACACACGAACAGACACATTTCCACACAGAAAAACACACAGAGGAACACACAGACAAACACAGACAAACACAAAGACTTACAAACAAACAGACACACAGACTCTCACACAGACAAACAGACAGACACGCAGAGACATACAGATATACACAGACACAGACACATACAAACACACATACACAAATAGACACACATACAGACACACATACATACAAACAGACACACAACACAGACACACAAACAAACAACAGACACATAAAGACACATAGACACACACAAACACATACAAATACACGAACAGACACATTCAGACACACACACAAACACATAGACATACAGCCAAACACACATACAACAGACACATGCAGACTAGACACATACAGACACACGAACAGACACATTTCCACACAGAAAAACACACAAACACAGACTTACAAACAAACAGACACACAGACTCTCATACAGACAGACAGACACACAGAGACATACAGATATACACAGACAGACACATAAAGACACACATACACAAATAGACACACAAACAGACACATACACACGTAGACACACATACACAAGCAGACACACAATTAGACATAAAAGCAAACACAGACACTCATACACAGGTACACACGCGAATAGAAATACAAACTGTACTGACACACAGACAACAGACACATACAGACTATACACATACAGACACACGAACAGACACATTCACACACAGAAAAACACACAGACGAACACACAGACACATACAAACAGACACATGGACACAGACACATACAGATACACACAGACTCACACACAGACAAACACACAGACACCTACAGACACACAAACAGAACAGATACACACACTTACAGACAAACAAACATACAGGGATGCAAACACATAGACAAACACACACAAACACACATGTATACAAACAGACACACAGGCTTATACTGACATACTCACAACACAGAGACTCACAAACAGACAACAGACACATACTGACAAATAGACACACACAGACACATACGGACGCACAGACACACAAACAGACATATTCAGACACACACACACACATGCACAGACATACAAACAGACACACAGAGTGTGAGAACAACACGCAGACATGCAAACAACAGACACGTACTGACTAGACACATAGACACACAGACACATTCACACACAAACACACAGACGAACACACAGACACATACATACAAACACACAGACAGACAAACAGACAGACTC
>JZLH01S0450824.1:27164-38558 GCA_001188425.1 Eucidaris tribuloides
GCCCTTAACATATTTCTAGAAGAAACATCAACATTATCAGACACTTTATATCACGTGACTTAATACACATGATATCAAACGGAAACGATAAACAAGGCGTGAAGGCAAGAATTTGTTAAGACGCCACACCCTGATCCATAAAGATCAATTTTTTAACCCTTTTTTGACGTCAAGGCCTATCAGAAAGGGTTTAATATGGATTCCCGGGCAAGTCTCTTGAAAGCAGGTGGAGGGAATGCCGAAGAATTTTATGTCAACAAAAGCGAAACGCAAGTTCCGTCGAATGATCGTAAAGTTTTGAAGCCTTTTATTTGCATAATACGTTCATAAAAGTTATCAAAATATTCACGATAGAAAAGGATAGGCCTATAACCCGGGCCTATAACGCACAAAAATACATGACGTACCAGCGATGGCATAATGGGTGCATATTGTATGTGCACTTACCGAAAATTTTCAGATCCTTTTGTGACATAATTAGGGTCAGAGAGTTGCCATTAAACAGATTAAATAGAAACGTAAATAAGTACAATGATACTCATGGGATTTTTATGCAGCAAACCAATAGTATTTCTTGCAATCGAATGTAGCGATATGTTTATATTTCTCACCTAATTCACTTTGACTTGAGTATTTCTGTATTGGTAATTGCATGGGCCTACGCAGATTTGTTTCGGGGGGGGGGGTGTTCATCCTAGGCCAAATCATGTCCGTTTACTGTTATATCCTAACTATAATTTTTCACGACCAGCCAGCGGCGGTGGGAGGGGCGTGGCCGACGGAAAAAATCAAGGCCAAATCCAAAGTCCAAATTTTTCATGGCCATACAGGAGATGTTAAGCAAAAGGGTGTGTTTTCCGTAAAAAGGGGATGTTTTACGTAAAGCGGGGTGTTTAACATCCCCTTGGATAAACGGAATGCCTGATCACACCCACCACCCCCCCCCGACCACCCCCGTGCCACGCCTACTGGATACGTTGAACGTTATAGGTGTTAAAAACTAAATTGGTAATTTGATATGTAACTAACACAAAATCTATAGGCCTACACCAGATATTACTGCGATCGAAAGTATTGAGTTAATAGCTAAGAGTGAACATTTTGTTGAGGGTTCAATATCGATATTCAATACTCACGTTTTATGTAATCATGCTTATTTAAAATGTTAGATTCAGAATTTGCTCAATATCCAGTCCCGCTGTACAGAAATGAGCGGGACGAGGAGAGAGTGGCGAGAGATGGTGTGTGGGGAGAGGTGTGGTGCTAGGCCCCGGGAGCACGAGGGGACCAGTGGGTTCATAGGGGGGGCGAGTGAGCAGAGCTGGGAGTAGGCGAGCACGTTGAAGACTTGGTATGGAGGGGCGGGCAGTTTCATATGATTCCATGTTAGTATTAAATGGCCTTTTATTTATTATTATTCTAAGATTCTCTAGCGACCTAACTATTCACTATCCACAGCCATTGTCCTTGCTTTCTATGTGTGGCGACAAGCACACACTCTCACACACACCATTTGGATTTGCTGTGCAGTCTCAATTTTGTACAGGGGCTTGGAGTCTTGAGCAAAATCTGATACTCTAACTTTGGTAAATTAAGCATGAATACATGTAAAACTGATATTGATATCGTATTGAAAACCACCTTCCAACAAAATGTTCCTCTTCAGCTATAACTTCAAGACCACGCCAGTATTATCGGTTATTGTTTTTGTGTTATTACATATTAAAATTAACCAATTTTATTTTTAACACCTAGTACTTGGTATTTGTTTAGGACGTTTCCATAACATGCTTTTCCACAACGCATTTTAGCCCTTTCATCACGAAAGATCTCTTTTGTTTGCATGCATGACGAGTAAAAATCAGTAATGTGTCGATCAGGTGTATATCGTGATGTTATTAATTAACCCTCTCAATAGCATTGTAACAAATTTTAATAGACGTTGCACTGTAAAAACTACGGTGTCAAAAACAACACCAGTCGGTGTTGCGAGAGGACCGCACCCTCGGGTGTTAAAAATACACCATGGAGATTGAATATAACACCAAATATTGTTGATATAACAAACAGAATGTGATATAATAACACCAATAGGTGTTGAACTAACACCATGAATTTAACACCGGTGTAAAATGCTTGGTGTGGTCCCCTCACAACACCGACTGGTGTAATTTTAATACTACTATTTTTGCAGTGTACATGTGACGGTTTCTGTTTGGAACTGAAAGGATTAACATTTCCTCATATCTTGAAACTGGACTGCGATATGCCATTACTGTAGCAGCAAAATCTCGTAGCTAGAAAATTCAGAAATTGAGCCAGCCCAGTACAAATTTGAATTTCAAAATCGTTCCATGTTCATCGGGATGGAATGTTATACCTGACGCTCCTTTTCGGTTAAGCGTTTCCTTAATTCCGCCATTCATTCTGTCCAATACGAAGTTTGATTAAAACTATGTTTTCGCTAATACATTTCACCAGATATAATGGTCAGAAATATCGGTTGTCTACGATCTGCCTGGGTATTTATTGATCACTGATGACGACAGACTGGCAGAAGGCCAGATAGATTTTACCCCCCACATTTCCAGACAATGAATTGAACTATAAAATGCCTTGGCACTTGTTGATTGTGTGTCTGCAACGCTTTCTCTTACAACCTTTACCATTGCCTAACAGGTTTAAGATGAGGACTGTTCCCGGGTTAGTCAATAATTTTGGCTTCGTTCTTACTCAGAAGGTCCTTCACCACCTTGCATAGTTGCCAGTTTGGCATTTTACCCACCCCCCCCCCCCCAAAAAAAAAAAAAATCAAACTTGGCAAAAATGGAAGTGCCCGCCAAACGGCTCTTTGGCGTGTGTGGGTTTTTTTTAAAGAGGGGCGTTTTACACTGGCATATCTTAAAAATAAAAATCATTATTTCAGTAAAAAGGGAGCACAAATGTTTCATGTCTTCAATTGGCACGTCCCCATTCAGTGTTGCCAACTCAAAACAAGGCCAATCCGCGGCAAGAATGCCTTCAGTTTAGGTCAGAGCTATAGAAATGAAATATCAAGTTTTGAAAAGAGTTATGACTAATTGCAGGACTGACATCAATCGTAACTAAACTAACTACATTGTCCAACTATATGTTTTAATCACTGAATCAATAAATTGAAAATTGTTTTATGAATAACGTTTTGACGATTTCTGCAGCATTTTGCGTAGGTTGAAATTCGACACATAATATGACGTGATGACTTGCTTATGAACATAAACAAAACTTTGACCTCCAACCAACCTGGTACCCCTTCCCACTTAAAGTTATGGATCTTCTCCAGTTCTAGGCACAGATGTACTGGCCGTAGACATTGTACCAATGTCAAAATGGCTGTGTGGATGTTTCATTGTATTATTGTACATTTGCACCTGTGCATCGTGCTGGAATGTGTTTCTGTTGAGTTTTCTATGCACAATGTTTAAGTTATATCATTGGTTACGCTATATGAGCGAACAATTCAACACCAGTAAAACTTCATCCTTTTCATTTTTCCTACCAAAACCTAACCTTTTTACATTAGAATCAGCCAACACTTGCTCAAATGCAAGCAAATACCGTGAGATGATACTCAGAGTTATACTATAGTACCCTTGGAATGGACACCTGTTACGCCTTTTTGGCAAGAAATTCAGTGATCTTGAACATAAAGGGTGTTTTTTTTTCGTGGACAAAAAAAAACCTGCTCGTCTCTGAAAGCGTGCCAAGGTCTGAAGACATTGGTTAACATTTAACAGTTCTTTATTATATCCATGGCATTCAAAATCGTGGATGCTTTGAATAATAAGTGTCGAGAACATCTTGTTGAAATTTACCCCCCCCCCCCTTCCCTCCCGCCCCCTCTCGCCTCTCTTATGAACAAGGTATCAAACTTATCTTGGAAAATAGTGGTCAGTCTGCTGCCACAATCCCTTGTACGAGGCATGTTTTAGCTGTCATGGCACGCCTATCTTGTTTCCGCAGGAGTCATATTGGTTAGAGTTCAACGCGAAGAAGATTTACTTTGATCTTAATCGCTGTCAATCCCCCACCCCCCCCCCCCTTCACCTGACACGAGCTCACTGTCAATGTTAAAATACTTTTTAATAATGTCGAAGCCTCATTTAACAATTGTGAACCTACGATATCTGACCGCTTTGATAGTGTATGTTTGAATGGACAAATAAACACCATAAAACACAAAACTTTCGATAGTTATGGTATCAGTAGCACAATACTTACAGATAAATATTGGTACATGAATTAATGTTACATTACACGTTAACACAACACTCCATGGTAGAAATCTGGAATGGTCGCTTATCAATATTCACTTTTTAAAGCACTTCATGATCATTTCAAACTATTTTTTTCAGTTCTTCATTTGTAGACCTTATCAGATACACTAAATAGAAGCCTGGAGGATCACATAGCTCAGATTTTTTTTACCATAAACATTGTTAAAATAATGCCTTTAACTTTGATTCTGATCTCTGTCAAATACCCCCGTTTCACCTGACACGAGCTCATGGTCAATTCTAACTAATTGTCCCATATCTGTATTCTTAACCATTTTCCATCGCGGTATTTGCGTACCTGTATCTATTTTAAGACCATCTCGGGCAAAAGCTACATCAATATCGGTCAATCATTTTGTCGCTGTGGTCACTCTGGGTGTGTGGTGGTAATGCGAGGAGTTTTTACCACTGACCCGTCCGATGAATCACCATTTCCTGCCTTGAATGGCGGAAAACCTAGAAAGTCCCTGGTGACGAGCCTAGGACTGGAGATCCATGCAGGGCCCTCGTCTACAAGCCCGGGGGGGGGGGGGGTATTCACGTATATTGGGTATACGAGGATGTGCCGCTGGGAAGGGTGACTTTTTCAAGAAAAATCCTTAGACAGGGGTCCCCTTTTCATTAAAAAGATCCTTAGACATGGATCCCATTTTTCAAATTTTCAAATTTTTTGCGCAAACATATGCTATTTTCACATTTTTGGCACGCAAAGCGCACTAAAAATGTTGAAACCCTTAAACATGCATGGGTGCCTATTTACGGCAAATGGACCATTAAATGTGGGTATGGGTTCGGAGTTCTCAGCGTCACACCCCGTCCGACTATAATCTGAGTACCCCCCCCCCCCCCGGTCTGCAAGGTACAATATACAAGATAATTTACTGTCACAAAACATATCTTCGGACATATCTAGCCATATATGACGGACTAATAAGTATTCTAGTCAAAATTGGCACGATTCTAGTAAAACTGATGATCTAATAGAAAATTTGACTAGGACATATAGGATCACATACAGACACCAACGCAAAATAGACATGATTCTAGTCAAAATGGCCAGAATAGTAAAAAAAAATTATATGGCCATTTTGACTAAAATAGAGTAAGTATCCGTGTGATTCAGTAATCAATAATTTATTATTCTAGTCATTTTGACTAGAATTGTGTTAATTTGACTAGAATTCTGGTCATTTTGACTAAAATCTTCTCAATTTCGACTAGATAGAGTAAGTGCCAGTGCGATCTAGTCAAAAGGTGACTAGTGTTGTTGTAGTGTGTATTATGGTTGATGGCGGTTACTTTGTTGATTTGATAAATGTTTTATTCTTTGCTCGTTTTTAATCTTTATGTTTTATTGATTTTTATCCGTGTAAACCATGAACACTTTTTTTTAATCAACTATATTCGGTTTATAACAAAATTACACCGACACACAAACACACTCCCTTTTCCACGTGTATACATGTATATTGGGACTGAGTCTACTTTAGTTGACCGCGCGCCGAGAAGATAATCATTTTCATACCTCTTAATTTCAATTGTAAAAGTCACTGAATTGACTACTAAATAATGTGATTCGTTTATTCAAATGAGGAGAGTAAATTTGTGATAAAGACTTATGTCCGTTACATTGAATTTTTAGGGAAAATGTATACTTTTTTGGAAGGTTATACACATATAGCAAAGAAATCTCGCGTCTGACATCATGCTGCAGGAAACGGTCATGAAAAGTGTTATTAGCACTGTTGAATCAACAACATATATAAAAACGTCAAAGTGCATAACGTTTCAGTATAATAAAGACACCTTTCTATATAGGTATCCGACTCTGGCAGAAGAATATCTTTGAACAGAACAAATTATTTGGCATTTATTTTTTGTACTTGCCTCTCTGCAATGATCTTACTTGCAATGTTGTTACAAAATTGTATGTGGCTGAGAAATGTGGGTAGCCAGGTCACATTTTTTTAAAGACAACCATGAGTTTCTCACCCATAGATAATTTAGATCGACTTTTGCACAAAGTGCCGAAAAAAATCAGTAGAGAAAAATCTGATAAGACGAAGACGAGTCGAGAGATAGTGTCACTCATCGTGTCATTGTGTGAAGAGCTTCCTTTTGTGAGCGCCAGTATTCTAGGTGATGTAGACATCCGTTCAGGTCATGACGTCATAATTTCATCCTACAGGGAACCGTCTTTACCCGACACCCCAATTCGTGGGAATCTATAGCATCTCCTGACATTGTGTTCTACGTTAAATTACATTGACACAGAGGCAGCGAAAATTTCGCGCTCCTCCCCCACCCTCCCGACTGAATGACTTTTAGGCTGTTGATTTGGCCGCGAATTTGGCCGTGAAAAAAAAATGGCCGCGAAAATTTCCCGACGGATTTCCGCCCCCCCCCCAATAAATTGCCCCTGCATTGACATGACTGGGAGGAGAAGAGTAAAATGTCTCAAGAACCAAACTGGTTGAAACATATAGTAATGCATACAATGCATACATAGGCTAGAGTATATATTTAGGCTGGAAGGATTTGTCGCGAATTTGTGTACGTGAGGAGAAACCAGCATTAATTTACCTGTATTAAATTTATATGTTGCCCCCACCGTGCTCTTTCAAAGAATGATGAAAAATTTGTCAGATAGACCAAAAATTTTAATATGGGTATTATACAGGATAACACGGTTATTGACCCCGATGAATAACGGTATGACTACATCCTATATCAGCTCTCAGAGAACAGTAATGATGTAATGATGATCTTTAGAAAAGACCTAGTTTTAAATGGATAATCCATGATTATTGATTGAGAGAAACGCCCCTGGAGATCCGAAGGTATGAAACACATTAGACTCGACATGCTCGATCAGGGGCTGGACACCTGCCCAGCTTTAGGATGATTCGTTAATGAGTACATTACCAGGTAATTCAATGACGGAAGAAGAGATTGTGGAATGATGTGGAGGAGGGGAAGGAGGAGGAGGAGGAGGAGGAGGAAAAGATAAAGGAAATGGAAATAGAACAAAAAGGTAGGAGAAAAATCGAGAAGATCATAAAGAATGAAACATGATGATGATGATGATAATGAAGAAGATCAAGAACAAGAAGAACAAGAACAAGACGAACAAGAACAAGAACACGAACAAGAAAAGAAGAAGACGAAGAAAAGGAGGAGGAGAATAGTATGAACAGGAAGAGAAGAAAGAGGAGAAGGAGGAGGAGGAAGAGGGCGAACAAAAAATGACGACGAAAAATAAGGAAAAGTGGGATAATACATACATGTACGATGATGAAGAGGGATGAATAAGAAAATTACTGATGATGATGATTGATGATGATGATGATGATGATGGTAATGATGATTGTAATGATGATGGTGATCGTAATGATGATGATGATCATGATGATGATGATGATGATGAGGATGATGATGATAATGATAATGGAAAGAGGAGGAAAGGGGGAAAAGGAGAAAAAAGAGATGAAATGAAAAGAGCAGAAGAAGAAGAAGAAGAAGAAGAAGAAAGAAGAAAGAAGAAGAAGAGAAGAAGAAGAAGAGAAGAAGAAGAAGAAGAAGAGAAGAAGAAGAAAAGAAGAACAAGTGGAAAGAAGAAAAAGTGGAAAATGAAGAACAAAGAGGAAAGGGAAAAGGGGGTACTAAGACGGAAGAGGGAGGCTATAATAGCTTGAGCACTGTTTTGCGGAAATACTGTCACACAATCCTTAGAGGTCTGTCTGTGAGAATGAAGAGATTCGTTCAAACCCCTCCCATACCCCCCCCCAAAAAAGAAATGAATAAATAAACAGATAGATAAATAGATAGATGAATAAATAAATAAATAAATAAATAAATAAATAAATAAATAAATAAATAAGTAAATAATAAATAAATAAATAAATAATAAGTAAATAAATAAATAAATGAATAAATAAATAAATAAATAGATAAATCAATCAATCAATCAATCGTTCTCAGCAGAACACTCCGTTCCTCAAAGCCATTGACAGTTGTTAACTTCATACAGTGACCATGTTGTAGTGCAGAGTAAGGACTATCTGTCGATTCTATACCCTGAACAGATGAACATAAAGTTATTTCTACTTTGAGCTATGTTCAATAAAAAAAAATGAATCACACCTGACCTCCGGGATCATGTTATCATCAAGCGGATGAGCATCGTTTAACTCGTAATCCCCCACCATCCACGATTTCGGCTGGTCTGGAATTTTCTCCACGCTTGGATTTGCCGACGGGGTAGAGCCGGGGAAATATCTGCGGACCTCGACCCCCATTGAACCGTATTGCGAACATACACAAGGCGTGCGGACTAATTTACCTGTCTCGTTTTGCTGGTGCAATTTAGTCATTAAATCATCATTAATGTTGTAGGTAACTCGTCATATAGCAGACAAATTGACACAGCCCTCGTCATGTCCTGTATTTTGTGAGTCAGTATCCGTAATTTTCTTTACCGCTTATAATAAGCTTAAAAGGATCTTTAAAGATCTTGCAAATATCTCACAAGATAATAACGAATGCATTATTTCAAACTTTAAAACACGGTGTTAGAGTATTTGACTATTCGACCGAATGTGGGAAATATTGTGGCCGCATTTTGGAATCAGAGGATAGCTGTGGTTTTTTTTTGTGTGTGTGTGGGGTTTTTTTTCTTATTTGTGTGAGGTTGATATGGAGGGGTGTTACGACACAAATTGTCGCCGGCGACAATCTGTGACGCGGCGACAATTTGTGCCGACAGGTTTTGAACAAATCGGCACAAATTGTCGCCGGCGACAATTTGTGACGCTCTTGCTGATCCCAATTTTTTGCCTCACTGGCGACAATTTGTGCCATGAAAAAAATCAAGCGGCACGGATTGTCGCTACCGTCACATATTGTCGCCACTCGCTAAATATGTGTGTGTCTGTTTGTATGTCTGTTCGATTGTATATCTGTGTTTTAGTGTCTGTGTTTGCTTGTGTGTCTAATTGTGTGTCTGCTTGTGTCTGTTTGTCTACGTGTGTATGTGTCTGTATGTGTCTGTGTGTCTGTATGTGTCTATATGTGTCTGTGTGTCTGTATATGTCTGTGTGTCTCTGTGTGTCTGTATGTGTATCAGTATGTGTGTATGTGTTTGTCTGTGTGTGAGACTGTGTTTGTTTGTCTGTTTGTATGTCTGTGTGTTTGTCTGTGTGTGTCTGTGTGTTCGTCTGTGTATTTGTCTGTGTCTGAATGTGTCTGCTCGTGTGTCTGTATGTGTCTGTGAGTTTGTGTGTGTCTGTGTGTGTCTATGTGTCTGTATGTGTCCAGTCTGTATATGTCTGTTGTCTGTTTGTGTGTCTGTGTATTGTGTGTGTCTGAATGTGTCTGTTCGTGTGCCTGTATGCAGGGTATGTGTCTGTGCGTCTGTTTGTGTCTGTGTGTGTCTATGTGTTTGTATGTGTCTAGTCTGTATGTGTCTTTTGTCTGTTTGTGTCTGTGTGTGTGTGTGTGTGTGTGTGTGTGTCTATATGTCTGTTTGTGTGTCTATTACGTGTCTGTGTGTTTTTCTGTGTATGTGTCTGTGTGTATCTGTATGTGTCCGTGTGTGTCTGTGTGTCTGTCTGTATGTGTATGTTTGTGTGTCTGTGTGTTTGGCTGTGTGTCTAATTGTGTGTCTGTTTGTCTGTTTGTGTCTGTGTGTCTGTATGTGTGTCTGTATGTGTATGTGTGTCTATTTGTCTGTTTGTATGTCTGTGTGTTTGTCCGTGTGTGTCTGTGTGTTTGTCTGTGTTTTTGTCTGTGTCTGAATGTGTTTGTGTGTCTGTATATGTCTGTATGTGTCTGTGTGTCTGTGTATTGTGTGTGTCTGAATGTGTCTGTTCGTGTGCCTGTATGTGTCTGTGCGTCTGTTTGCGTCTGTGTGTGTCTATGTGTTTGTATGTGTCTAGTCTGTATGTGTCTTTTGTCTGTTTGTGTCTGTGTGTTGTGTGTTCTCTGTATGTGTCTATATGTCTGTTTGTGTGTCTATACGTGTCTGTGTGTTTTTCTGTGTATGAGTCTGTGTGTCTGTGTGTATCTGTATGTGTCCGTGTGTGTCTGTGTGTCTGTGTGTCTGTCTGTATGTGTATGTTTGTGTGTCTGTGTGTTTGGCTGTGTGTCTAATTGTGTGTCTGTTTGTCTGTTTGTGTCTGTGTTTCTGTATATTTCTGTGTGTTTCTGTGTGTCTGTATGTGTGTCTGCATGTGTATGTGTGGTATTTGTCTGTTTGTATTTCTGTGTGTTTCTGTGTGTCTGTATGTGTGTCTGCATGTGTATGTGTGTGTATTTGTCTGTTTGTATGTCTGTGTGTTTGTGTTTGTGTGTTTGTGACAACAGTCACACACAGACTAACACATCTAGACACATTGACACCCAGCCACATACAGACGCACAAACAGACACACAGACCAACACAGACACACAAACAGTCACATACAGACACACACACACATGCAGACTCACAGACACAAACACAGACAAATACTGACTCACAAACAGACACATAGACACACAGACACGTACATACATACAAACACACATACACACAACAAACAACCAAACAGAAGAGACACATGCAGAACACACAGACATACAGACACACAGACACATACAGACAAACCCACGACACATATACAGACAACAGACCCATACAGACTAGACACATACAGACACATAGACACGCACACACACATACAGACACACAAGCAGACACATCCAGGGACACGAACAGACACATACAGATACACACATACACATACAGACACACAAACAGACACATACAGACACAAGCATAAATATACAGAGAGACAAACACATGGACATAAACACACAATCAGACAAACAAACAGATACACAAACAGACACATGCTAACACACACAAGCACAGCTAAACACACACACACACACACACACACACACCTACACACACACACACACACACACACACACACACACACACACCCCACACACACACACACACACACACACACACATACTCACATACCCACAAACAATTTCATTTATGCCGCAGTATGCTTTGATTATGGCTGGC
>JZLH01S0450835.1:11620-25357 GCA_001188425.1 Eucidaris tribuloides
ATTCATTTTTCTGACATGTTTGTTAAAATTATAGATCTGCAGTTGCGATCTAAAATACAGAGAGAGACAAATGAAAAATCTATTACATCGAATTTTCACCTCTCTGAATAATCCCTTTCATTTAATAATAATGATTATAATAATAATAATAATAATAATAATAATGATGATGATAATACTAATAATGACAATAATAATAACGTAAATAAGAACAATAATACAAATGATAATCCATTCTCATATAAGACAGCACCGATGAGATCGGTCTCCATAAATGACATGATTGCCTGAATCTCCCCATCATTAATTTGTATCTAAAATGTTCAAAACGACAACTCTATATACATATATCTATATATACCGTATATATACTGGACGAAAATTTCCTTCATTTATTTCACCTTCGCGCCCTTTGATATCAGCTCGTCGATGTAGGCCTAATCATGAATATTGTGTCTCCAAAGATTGCATTTAACAGACGAAGTGGAAGGCATATATTTTCAAAAGCCTCTGATGATATGGTACACATTATTGAATTTTAGAAATCAAATTTTTCGAATGTATTTACAGAGACCGGGTCAAATTCTGGGAAACCGCTTAGTTAAATGATACCCATCACCGTAATTGTGTCGATCGAAGAGTGTGTCTTTACTTGCAAACCAAAAATGAACGCATCGAGAGCTATATACATGTAATATATAGAGTGTGGCCAGAAAAAAAAACACGGTACACTGAATTTATTTTACTATTTTTACTATTTACTACATTTCCTGTTCATCTGATAGGGTGTTCTTTTCGGAGCAACACAACACTTAAATAGTCAATTTTCGTTGAGTAGTTTTCATTTTAGAGGCAATTTGCAAACCAGTACATTTCAGCTTTTCTAGCGGTAAAGTTGTAATGAGGTGTGTTATTGATGGCGTCCTATTGAAATTACACGTAAACTGGCGCGCGCATACCAAAATTAGAGTGGTTAACAAAAACGGCCTTTAATTGGAAATTATACAACGAAAAATTATCTTGATGTCATTCTACCCAGAACAAAAAATAGTCAATCAGATGAACTAAATAAAGACGAGCAATTAATTTGGGAAATAACCGTAAATGTTCCGGGGTTGGGGGGGGGGGCACCCTGTATAGAATTAAATTCAAGTTCACGCATAGAATAACGACACAGTAAATATCAATAGGTTGATTCCACAAGCGCATTTTTGTTAATTTCTTTGGGTTGAATGATCAAACCTGTTAGTTTCATACGTTTATATAAAACAAAGTAGATTAATTACACATTGCTTACACTTAATCTATTTGTTGTATGAAAACGCATGAAACTAACAGGGATTCTTTGCATATTCAATAGCGAATAACAGGTTGCACGGCGCTGTTTACTTATTTGAAGTAGTACACTCATGCTCATAATTATGGAATATTTTGTTGATACTTAAGTTCTTTCTCCTATATCGTCCCAAAATTTCAAGTCACGTGTTTATTTCACAAAAACACAGTATGTGAAGCAATTTTTGGATTTCATGAGATGACTAAATCTTAAAAAATAAAATACGATTGAGTGCAATAACAATTATGTATATATTTTTTTTAAATCCACAAAAATCATGAAAAAAAGTATTACATTAAAGTAATTCAAAAAACAACCCGCAAAACTGATAAATTTGTCTAATGTTACTTATCATTAAATTAACATCAGTATTGGCTGTTACAAGTCTAATAACGCGCGTAACCACCACGTGACTCAACAACAACAACAATACCGCCATTTATAAACACAGGTGTTAGTGTCGAGTCAGACGCTAAAAAATGCTCAGCATTCCTGAAGTACTTAGATTATTTGTTTCCCCTGGGGTGAGCAAATATCAATCTCAGATGTACCGTTTACGGAAAAATGGCAACTTCTAAAATGTTTCTAAAATATTTCATAATTGTGAGCATTAGTGTATCTCTGGTACAGTTTGTTCGTGTACTATCACATGAAAACTGAATACCTGCTTATAGAAGCAGTACAATATCAGAAACTCACAGAAAGTAATTGGACTAAAATACCGAGCGGCATGTGCTAAGGCAGGTAAAAGCTACAACCAGCATACTTAATCTAGACTACGTTGATTTTGTTGTAATTTGGTTTGATTTTGTGATTTTATTTTTACATGTATTTATTTTTATTTTGTTGTAATTTTTGCACAACCTTGCTGAAAAATCCAACCATTTATCTGGAAGTCAGTGTTTTACTTTGAATAAAACAAACTATTATTAAACTATTGGGGCAAAAAGGGTCTTGCAAGTATGATTATAATCGAAGAATCATATTTTATGTAACCTAAAATTATACGTTGTATTTTTTTGTCCGTCAGTCCTTTTCAGAAAATTTGACCAAAAATTTGGTTTTTTTTTTCAAAACTAATGACGACCTGATCATTATTGGAGTCTCCAAGTTGATGCTTCGTTTAATAATTAATTTAAACTGGAATGTTTGCCTCACATTCCCAAAAAAAATCTTATTATTAGATTATATCATATCCGTCATTGTAGGTTTCTTGAAATCTGGTTGGTCTATTGTGCACCATGTGATTTTATTATTCAACAATTTCATGGGGCTGCGTGTCACGACAATCCGTAAGTAGTACCTCCGAGCCGTAAATAATACTTCCAATACCTAAATGGTACCTGTGCAAAGTTTGTATAAACAAATGTGCCGTACGTCATTTTCTTTCGAGGACGCGTGTGACATGGCGTGCTACGTGTGTACGTGTGGACTGGAACTACTTTTATCCTTATTTTAGATGACTGTTTTTAGTATTGGGTCTACCTCTGATTCCAGTTTGGTGGTCTAGATTGCCTTTGCTTCTCCTGAATCGACTCGCCTAGCCCCAGTGCAGTGGGTGAATGCTAGTAGTTGTCTTCGTTGGCCTGCTAAGTGCAACACACGTAGAACGCGCAGGACAACAGGTACAGTATTTTTTTCTTTGTTCCTTATATTTCCCTCTTCGATGACGGATATAAAACAAATATATTCTGACTTGAGAGTCACTGTTTGAAACTTTGACGCCCTCATTTACATGGACTGTCTACTACTTTCCCTCCGGGATGTAGTACAGACCAGTAACTCGGGCTCGTCATAGTTCCAATCAGAGACTATGGCACCAGTGCATACTTGCATACTATGAAATAAAGAGTGTTCGCACGTACTTAATTTTAACGGTGTATTGTTCGCTTTATCCCGATCAAAGGAAACGGGACATCTAAATCCAAATCATATGGAAACAAACACATTTTCCGAATCGACTTTGCGAGTTTTCAATTTCATAACATGAACTGCTTTCAAATACGTTGCGTGTTTAGGTACTCTGAATTGTAATTCAGCCTTCTAATTGAAGGAAATTTTGGTGAACGAGTGTAAAGTAGGAGTGAGCATGTTTACTGGCACTGATTTCAGAATGGAGGTTAGTACAGGAGCAATGTTAAGGTTCCGTGACACTCTCAAAATGTTTGAAAGTTGTGTGAGGAAGTGTGCAGGGTAATGAATAATATGGCGAAGGTATAACCCTCTTCAAAATGTCAGAATGAGTTCCACAGGGTTCAAAATAAAAGAAATGGTCCAGTTGGTTACATTTGAACATACAATTACTCGGCTTGTCAGGCAGAATCCCAAAAGGTATACAGTTTCCTTTTCCCCTTTTCTCTGATCATCCATTTAGTCGATATAGACCAAGACAAGGAAAGATCAATGCGCTTTGCTCGGCCAATTTGACTAATTTTAATATCCTAAATCTCTTTACCTGGCTTGATTAATTCAACATAATTACCTTCATAAATCTAAATGCTAGTCCTAACTTCCAAATCAAAGCATCAAATGTAATATATTGCTATGTTCTTTAAACATAGGCCTATACAGCATGTTTATGTAGATGTAGTTCTGGGCACCTAATTAATATGTGATTTGTGAAATTTCAAGGTTAAGATTGCTTTTATGGTTTGAAATTTTTTTTAATTAATTATGCCAGAAAACATATATTTAGATATTAACATCAGTCAAGTCACGTGATTTAAGAATTTGAACTTTGACCGAAAGTGTGTAGACCTTTCAATATTTGGGTCATGATCAGAGATAGAGCAAAATGTACCTTATTTAAATTCTGTTGACAAGACGAGTAATTTGATTTATCATTCTGACCAATTGGTACTTTTCTTTCAAAGTTTGAACATTATGTATTGGTAGTGGCGTTTGATAAAAGAAGAAAAATAGAGACATAATTAAGAAAAGATTTGGCGAAAATCCCACGCCCAAAGAAAACAGACCTTGGGAATTTGATTTTATGTCACGTAATGTGAATTTCATAAATCGTCATTTTTTTATGATTCATAACAATTGAATTTTTTTCATAGAAGCCTGTATGAAATAATGTTTCTGATAATATGTTGAATATTCAGGTAAAATCATTATCAAATTTCTGAGAAAACGGCACTTTCTGGAATATATATCACATGACATAAGTAGAGCTGCTTGCATGTGACGTCAGAAACTTAAAACTCTTAAATTCCATAACTCTGTTATTCTTTGATGGATTTTCGTCAAACCTTCATTAATATGTTTCTCTCATTTTACTGCTTTTAGTAAAACCAACTTGACCTTAGGGTGAACTTCCCCTTTAATAGTAGTGTTTTTAACCATATTATGCAATGTTTGACATTGTATCCTTTTCATCAGTACGGACAGATGTTTCGATCTTCTGTCCAAACAGAGGACTGTCACTTGGGGTAATGCAAGTAAATATCTCTTTTACTGCAACTCGAAATTCTGGATGACGTGCCGTATAAATAATGGGATTGGCGCATGAATTGTAGAAACCCAAGACAGTGAAGAGGCGATGGAGTGGACTCAGGTAATACGATTTCGGAATGACGCCGATATTGAAACAAAGGTAAGCAATTTGGGCAGGACTCCAGCAAACGATGTATATCAAGATAACTATGAACATCATCTTCAGGATGCGGTTCCTAGCAACGAGATGAAATGAATCTTGGGAACGGTTTGTCTGACCCTGAAAGAGCTTGGATTGTCTGTACAGTTTCCGCGCAATTAACATCTGAGTAATAAGCATGAACAGGGCGGGGACCATCCGAATCAAAAGTGCGTAATATCCGATGATGGCCTGACTTTCGGGCGATGCGAAATCAAAAGTGCAAGTGTTGCTTTGGTTATCAACAACATAGACGAGAAAGAAATACATAAATGAGAGAAATGCAGCCAGCCAGACAAATGCCATGAAAATAAATACACGCCGCCTGCTGAGCAATCGGTTGAAGTAAAATGGATAGACTACAGCTACGTAGCGTTCAAACGATATGCCCATTAGGATGTACGCTGATGCTGTTACAGAAACCCAAACGAAGAATGAGGGGTATACAATTTTACAATAGCATTGTCCAAGCCACGAAATCGGAATGAACTTTGCTTGGGGAATGGGGATGATAACGATCGATGTAATCAAGTCGGCTATCGTTAATCCACCGATAAGAGTATCGGTCGATCGGCTAGTTTTTCTCCGCTGGAACAAAACCACGATGACGAGGAGATTACCCATGATTCCAAGGGCAGCCGATATTGCCTGCAGGATACGCCACCAGGTCCAGACGAACGGATACCATGACCAGTCGGACGAAAACGCCATGACGTCACGGTCCGTTACCACCTCGATTCCTTGTGCCGATTCTGCTTGAAAATCGGTAACAGTAACGATTTCATCGTGCTTTGTGGACGTGTGATGTCGTTCATTTTTGCCAGAGTCATAAACATCATGGCGCAATTCTTCGTATGTAGTAAACGCCGAGTGGGACATGTCGGTTGTGATGGTATCCTCAGTAGCTTCCATTTTGGTCGCGCCTACAGCAGTTACCACCATAATTTGGAACGCACTAACGAAGACAGCGATAATGCATACAAACGGGGCGGCAGTTGTTAACATCATATCAGATCGTTCAGGTACACAAATCACGTGGTCTGTAGAAAAAAACGAATGATTTTTTTGGCGTAAACAATGACTTTTCAATCGTTTTTTAGGTGTATAGAAATATTCCCTTCACTTGTTATGTGTTAACAATTACACCTAAAATTTCCAAATTCGTTCTCACTATATTGTTAATTATGGAAAAAAAAATGTGTCCCTTTTAAAAATGTGAAATGACCTGCATATCATTTTCTAAAATTTGTTCCAATTTGATTGATTTTTAAAAGTTTCAAAAATCCCCTGTTCGTAATCTTTTCAAGGTATATACACTCATGCTCATAATTATGGAATATTTAAAAGATATTTTAGAAGTTGCCATGTTTCCGTGAACGGTACATCTGGGATTAATATTTGCTCATCCCTGGTGAAACAAGAGTAATATGGGTATTTTAAGAATGCTGAGCATTCTGTAGCGTCCGACTCGACGCTAAAACCTGTGTTTAAAAATAGCGGTATTTAGGGTTATTGTTGAGTCACGTGGTGGTTACGCGCGTTATTAGACTTGTAATAGACTATTCTGAAATTAATTTAATGATAATTGACATTAGATCAAAATTTATCAGTTTTTCGCGTTGTTCTTTTTAATTACTTTAATTTAATACTTTTTTCATGATTTTTGGTGGATTTTTAAAAAAATAAATATATAATTGTGATTGCGCTCAAACGTATTTTAGTTTTTACTTTAGTCATCTCATGAAGTAAAAAACTGCTACACATACTGCGTTTTTGTGAAATAAACACTTATCTTGAAAACTTTTGGACGATATAGGAGAAACAACTTAAGTATCAACAAAATATTCCGTAATTATGACCAGGAGTGTATACAGTTCAGGTCGGCATTAACACCACACAAATTCGAGAAATTTGCGCAAAGCATTTGCATAATCTCAACAGTTGTAACGGCCAGTGTGTCTTGAGAATTTTGCGCACAACCTGTGCACAGGTCACCCTTCATCTTCAAGGACAAGGACGAAGGCCGGAGGTGCACCCCCCCCCCTCCCATGCTAAGGCAGAAAGTTCCGCCTAGGTCTGACACATGTCAATTTCTAAGCGATCTTTTACTTTCTTCATGGTCCGTACAGTTTTGCAACATAATGGTAAACTGAACTAAAACCGTCGTTTTTTCGGCAAATTTTTGGCCATGGTAACAAATCTACTAGCTTTATATACATGTATAATTGAAGTGAGATTTATGATAATCAAAGGTTTCTCTTTAAGGTTAGATCAAAATATGTGACCAAAGTCAATGTTATGTATGACACGGGGAATTGATTCTAAGGACTTCCTTTTTGGTAAAAAAAAATCTCGTGGAAGATCCCCTTTTCCCAATTTTTCTGACCTTGCCGCTTCATAAAATAAAAGTGCGCCATCTATAAATATATTGAAGATAGGTATGTGTAGCAGGATTCTAAAAAATGCTAAAATCAAAGTTTATTGGCCAGGAGAAGGCCCGCGAAATTGGCAAAAACCAATCACAAACACCACTTTCTCTCAGTATTCTAACCTTCCCAGCTGGCTAGAAATCAACGCAATTTTTATTATTATGCGTTCGAGTGTGAATGTGAACAATGACAGCAGTCCGTCGCTTCCTCCTACACAGCACGGTGTGAAAGCAGTGGTGCATGACCTGTGCGGAACCGCGTATTTCTCTGCGCAAAAGAGGAACGTGTTTTGTGCTTAACAAATTGATATGAGCAAAAAGAAATTGTGCACCCCTCTTTCCCGATTTCAACAGTTGATTTTGTAAACGTTAGTTCCACCCCAGATGTATATACACTAGTATGCAGGCACAGACTTTATTTTGGCACTTAAATTCCACAGCGTCTTGAGCCAAGACTAATCTTGTTGGTCAAGGCCGGTGCAGCTACAACACAGGGCCTATGGAAGTACTAGTCTGCACCACAGATTGTGCAGATTCTGATTTGCGTACCACGACGGACAGTGGTTGTGCCTGCAAACTAGATATGCACCTCCCTATGCCACTTTATTTCCACTTTACCAAGATGTGCACCTCCCCATGCCCAAACCAGCCTACGCCCTTGGCTAAAGTATGAATAACGTCTTCATTCATCTAAGCTTACTGATCATCGAACGCCTGAGTTAAGTCTGCGTAAGTATGAGTAAAGGGGCTTTCACAGTATGACGAAATGAGGAAACAAACAGGGAACAAACTGCAAAAGTAAGAATGCGCACAAATTTCAAACGAATTGATTCCGTACGGCTGAATTGAACGATGTGACAACGAATGAAATGAATTTAAAACTTCTCCGAGACGATATTATAACTTAATCGTTAAAGGCAGAGAGTCTCTTTTGCATGCTGAAAAAAAATATCATTGTGTAAAATTAATACACTTGTATAGAAGAAAATGACATCAAAGAACCTTTACCAAGTAAAAGAACTTGAAACACAGTTTTAGTAGAATTATAGTGACCGTTAGATTCTGATTGGAATTTTTATCTCGGAGAGACAAAAACTCTTCGCATAGAACAACACAGTAAGCCACCGTTGGTTTTGGGTGCATTTTTCAAATTCCAGGTAATTACTGTTCCTCAGATTTCCCAGACACTCCCTTCATGCAATATCCTAAGGGCATAAGCGATAATTTGCTGTAAAGCGGGAGGGGTGCAAATGAGATTCTCTGCCTTTAACTTACATAAAACGACTTGTAAACGAATAAGTGACGAGCTGGTCGTACGCCTGCGAATTCAAACCAATCGTATAACGTATTGCCTTATCTCCCTGGTTTCATGACGTCGGTTACAATTCCATTTCTCGAGGCATGTTCACGTTTTCAACGAAAAAATTGCCCAAATTCACGGAGCAGGGAAGTGGGAAGCAAGGTCCCTAAAGAATCATCAATCATCACGTTGAAAGATTAGGTCTATCTCTATGGGAAAAATGAATGGACAATATGGTTGCATATCTCCACTACAATCTCCCATACTTCCACTCCAGGATTCGGGTATGTCATCAGTCTCACCTCTTCATCAGCCACGTCTCCCCCAGCAGAGACTTCACTATATCCTTGCTTCGCAACTTCTACCGCATCTCCACGTATTAACGAGAAGGTATGTTGCAGTCCCCCCCCCCCGAACTTAAGTATTAGCATATCATTTTCATGAAAGTAAAGAACTTGAGGCATTTGAGAGCAATCATTCTTTATATAATGGAGGACTGCGTGAATGGCTATTGTTAAATTCATTCAAAATAATACCTTATCCAGTACATTCCGATGTGCATTACTGTAGAGCCACAGACCTTGATAAATGCTAATAACATAGCTGTAAAGACCGATTTTGTGAGTAATGTTCGTGTCTGTGAAATCGCTACATTGTAATATTGACGGTGATTCCTTCTTCTTCGAATGGGACTGAGGAAATTGCCTCACTAATTAGTCGATTATCAACGCGCAAATAACAATTGAAGAACAAATGTGTTGACCAAGTCAAAATAAGTTCCAACGAGCTTAAGCGTATGTCAACGAATTTCAAAATATTCTCGAAAGCAGGCATAGGCAACGTCGTTCAGTCATGTAAAGGCTCCTTACTAATATAAATCTGCGATATTTTTTTTTTTTTTTTTGGTGGGGGGGGGAGAAAACAACTTTTTTGTCGCCAATTCAGTACATACATGGAATATCAGTTTACGTTTTGTAACCCATGCTACTGAGACGGTTTAAATGAAAATTGATTTAGACTCACCTTTATGGTAACTGCAGATGAACTTAGATCAAGAAAATAATTTGCAAGTCATGCGTATTACTCAATGCAGGTGTCAGCGCAGTGTCGGGGTATTTTATACATCACTTTTAAGTACTTAAAATGCGCATGCTCAAACCGTGATATTCCTATTTACCTGATTTACTCAACTTTTCCATTTAACATGAGAAAATAGGAAGTCAAGGGCATTGTCATTACAGTTTTTATTGTCCACTTTGTAAAAACGATTATTGGTGATTTGCGATCGGCTTACACATTAAACACGCACTTTACTGAGGCCAGAATATATTAGATAGGCAGAACACAAAAACAGCTTCTTTTCAAGAAAAAAAAATCTGAATATTGCTAATAGCATTCTCACATTGACATAAATGCCGTGCACCAGGTATTGACATACAGAACAAAGAGAGAAAGGGAGAGAGGGAGGGAGAGAGAGAGAGATTTTAATGGTTTTTTACAATGCATCGAGGGTTTGCATTATTACACGTACTTTCAGGTCGACTCTATACGGCAGTAAACAATGTTGGAGGATATATCGCCCAAAAGACGAAGCAAAACAAATTGACCTATTAGTAAGCATAAATGTGAGCAACTTTTGGCGAAATTCCATGCAAAATATTTTACAAAATGTAAGAGTAATTTGCAACAAAATACAAAGAGCAAGATTGGTCATTCAAGTCATTGATGGATGAGAAATTCCCTTTTCAATTATATCATAGCAGTAGATATGTGTTTCTTAGATTGGATGTATTCATGTGGTGTGGAAATGGAGGGAATTATCCATACGTAGTTCATAACAATACAATAACCAGTACCATTACAATTAGTCGACGAGCAAATTAATCTCCCATCCAAAACCAGAATGATTTTTTTTTAGAAACTAAAATATAAAATAACCGTAACACTGCAGTACTATCCCCACTCCCCCGTCTCTCGTGTATTATGTCCAGTATTGTTTGTTTTTTTGTTTTTTTGTGCTCGGTGTCGTGTTTCATCATCTTACGCTATAAATTGTTCCATCATTGTGTTTGATTTAATTCCAAACCAATAAGCTGCGGGTTTTTTTAGGTTTATCCTGTCATACACGTTAAGTACACACACACACACACACACACACACACACACACACACACACACACACACACACACACACACACACACACACACACACACACACACACACACACACACACACACACACACACACACACACAAACACACACACAGACACATACACACAAACACACACGCACACACACACACACACACAAACACATACACACACTGCTACAATAATACTATATTTGAATTTGTGTGTATGTTTGTCTTTGCATATGTGTTAAATATACGGTGTACGTGAATGACTATTAATTGTATACTTTGTTTTACATAAACATGGCCATTTCTTTCTGTGTTCATATTTGATTTTGCAATTTGCGTGTACAAAGTGTCCCAATAACAGCACAATTTAATGCAAATTTGAACCCTTTGGGGTACACTCCCAAAACATTGCACAGTCAGAGGTGCAAATGTTAAAATGTACCCGAAAGGGTGCAAAATTGATAGGGTGCTGACATATATGCACCCCAATTGTACCCTAATGTATTAATGTGTTGGTTTGCATCATTATATCCAGCAGTGATACCATGGTGGCCTTCGGGCAGGGAGCTCTTAATTTTCATGAGGTACCGTAAAGAGAGACGCCACCTGCCGGTGGCATTCTTGTTCATTTATCTACAAAGTACGAAGGGTAGCGTATTAAAGCCCAAGTTTAGTTTTGGGGATTTGTTTGTTATTTGAAAGCTTTATGCCCCAAAGTCATAACCCTGCAATAATAGATTCTGAGTGTCTTTAGTTTATTTTTAAATTAGTTAATGAAAAATCTCGGGGGGACCCCCGAGATTTTCGTTAACTATATTTTATATTATAGACATTCAGAATCTATTATTGCAGGCTTTATGGATACATGTGTTATACCTCATCTGAAAGAACAGACTCTGCTCTTTCAGGATGAGCTAGTACCGCTCCACATAACCTTTTTAAACCTTTAGATGCTATAATGTAAAATATAGCCGAAAAAATCTCGGGTGTCCCGCCCCCCGAGAATTTTTCATTAATTAATTTTAAAAAAAGACAAAAAAAAGTTATATGAGTTATACCTCATCTCAAGAAGCAGAGTCTGTTCTTTTAGATGAGGTATAACACATGCAACCTTAAAGCCTATTTAACCCTTTGGATGCTATAATGTAAAATATAGTCGAAAATCTCGGGGGTCCCCTCGAGATTTTTCATTAACTAATAAAAAAAAAACTAAAGACATTCAGAATCTATTATTGCAGGGTTATGACTTTGGGGCATAAAGCTTTCAAATAACAAAAAATCTCCAAAACTAAACTTGGGCTTTAAGGTGCTAGGCTGGACGTTCATGAATATGCATTATATGACGTCTGGACCTCATCTAGCTGACTCTATTTTCTAAGTATCGTTTGACGTAATAAACCTGATATCCAATCTAATTTAAAAAGATGATAAAAACAGTTTTGAAAATATTGCCTCTAGCAAGATTCGCACCAAGGGTCTACACATATGAAGATTACCTCTCTAACCACAGAGCTAGCTGCGATTCGGTGACGAGCAACGGTAATTTTGTGATGTTATTGTGTGTGACGTAATAACTTAGTACAGGGATCATCAGTGCGTGACGGCAGAACTGCGCAGAGTGCTGATGACTATTGTGACGTCATTATCTTGTGTGTATTCGTTTCCTTATGTTTATTCATGAACGTCCAGACTAGCACCTTAATACGCTCCCAATGCGAAGACACTATTTGCCTTCAAAGGTAAAGCGGCTGCTTTTGTTGTTTTGTTTCGTTTTATTTTCGGAAAGTAAAGGCCTGGTTTCAAAGCATATATCATGTTATGATTATCGTAAATACATCATTACATTTCATGTTTAGTAGGGATTGTATTTTTGCTTTAAAGCAGACTTTTGTAATTACCTTCCGGATTTATTGAGCAATTTAGCAAGTGGATTTAATAACGATCATGAATGTTTGTCAAATACGAACATGATCTATTATTAAACGCATGAGAAGGTGATTATAACCTCTTTTTCATATCAAACAAAATATGAATTTTCATTTAATTAAAAGAACTATAAAAGAAATCATGTCTTTCCCTTTCGACATATGTCTTTAAACAAAACAATATTTTTCTTACAGCTAACTTTACTTTTTGCTGTTTTATGTGAACTGTCATCATGGGGTGGACCACTTTACTTTTCATGCATATACACACGCCTACAAAACACCCACTTTCAAATACAACACACACTCAGAAACAATTTAAGATTAAGGGTACACGAAAAAGGAGTTACGAATAACAAAGAAATTGATAATCAAATGAGACCAAACATCAAGAAAAAGACGAATAAAACAAATGAATTTTATTCGAGTATTGTGGTAAAGAGAAAAACACTGCATGATCTGAATTAACTAGCGAACCACACCATTTCTGTTTTTTATGTAATGCTACAATTGATGTGATACATTCATGTTCTCAATTTTATTTTATGTTTTCGTACTATACCTTCGTCATATTTTTTTCAAAATCGTACTTATTGTACATAACTTATTTATTGAATTATTTATTGAATTATTTCCATGTTTGTCATTCTGTAGGTAGAAACCTACTTAACCCTGGGTAATTCAATTTTAGTGTCATTCTATTTTTAAACATGGACATATATATATTTTTTTTACCCGTCGTGTCAATCTGACAGCTGCAGGGGTGTCGATCCATGTTTCGGATGGGGGGGGGGCAAAAGTGAAAAAATTGTCCAAACTTTACGGCGCGCTCCGCGCGCCAAATTGTAATACAGAATTTTGCGAAAAATTGACAATTTTGTATGTTTAATAGTATTTTTATGCCATGTTTAATGATTTTCACTGCTTTTTAAAACACATATTTGCATTGCATATTATGAATTTTTCAAA